>JAYMSP010003118.1:0-21007 GCA_036897095.1 Plantago elongata
ACTGTAAAATGCGATATCGAGCAGCAACCATGTCATACTGGTTCCAAGTAAGTGTAGTCCGTGGCGTTTCAGGAACTTTTTTGAGAACAAACCATATGAAGCCTTAGGCTGCGCTCGGCCCCTCTGCTTCGATGTCCATCTGCAAGACCTTTGACATGTCTGCAGCTACTTGTTTCGTGTTCTTCGCCACAAGGGCAGTGTAACGAGCTGTTTCAGGCATCTTCATTCGCCAGTAGTAAGGATGGCTGGGAGTGCCCCAAGCATCAAAATTATCCTCCAGACATAATCTGCTTGTGGTACGGTGGAACCAACCGGGTCGACCTCGTAAGGTGGGGCGTTATACCTCGCATTAAATGCTGAAGATATGATCATTGCGACAATCCCCCCTCCTAAAATCCCAAAACCTTGCATAGCAAACACCGCAGCGATAAACGCCCCACGAGTCTTCTTGTTAGCATATTCAGACATGATGATTGCAGAAAGCGGGTAGTCACCACCAATGCCAAATCCAAGCCAGAACCGGAAGAAGCAGAGAGTCGTCATGACGGCTGTAGGATCGTTTGAGAATGAGAGGCCAGATGCAATGGAGCAAAGTGAAATGAGCATTAGAGTAACACCATACACCTTTTTCCTGCCCAATTTATCACCGAGCCAGCCGAAGAAGAGCTGCCATGCTAGCATTCCACATAAGGCAACACCATTGACTGCAGCGGAGACATTTGGCGGCAGGGTTCCAGGTCTAGGATGACCCTAAATGCGACCGAGCATCCTCGTGACAAGCGATATGCAGAAAAGATCATAAGCATCGGTGAAGAATCCCATCCCTGCTATCTGATGCTTTAATACCTGAGGGCATTGACATTTTCCTATTAGTACTTTTCAGAATGAAAAAATCACGCAGAATAAAAGATTCAAATTTAAATTTTATTAGGAGAGCAATTTTCTGAAAGGAGTTCCAAGAAAAAGAAGAGGGAAATCCCAGTTTCGATATGGTGGTATCTTTAAACTTTAAAGTGTATTCCAGGACTCATTGGACTAACTTTGCTGCCTTGAAATCCATTAGAGAGGTAACCATTACTCGGTACATAATTGATCATTGTATTCAAAGATAAGACATGACATGGTTTTTACTTTTTACTGAGTAACAATGTAACATATATATCTCAATCATAGATGAAATTCTAGAAAGACATTACCATTTGAAGCACATGAGTATCCAACTGATGTTGCACAGTCTGCAATTAAAAGTTGAAACAATGGATCATCAATTTTAACAAGCAAAGCCAAACGATGAGTTCTCTACATGCTTATGCGATAACAAAAAAAATAGAAAAGGCTTATGATATTTCTACACTCTGGCTATTTACACACATGAAAGAAAAAAGAAACACAAATCAAGTAAGCCAGCAAAGGTGGCAAAGGTGGCAGATGAGCAAGATTATAAAACAACAATAAGGCCTCCATCGACACTGGCATGTATTAATATGAACAGTGTGCCTAGATTAGAACCTAACCACAGCCATACAATTCACTTCTGCAAGAGGAAAATAATCAAATTTGTGTATAATCTTTCGTGAAATTTTGAGCAGCTTTCTCATTAATCTGATCATTTAAAAAAATATTCCAAGATCCAGGACTGTCTCGCAGACATGCCTGTTAAGTGCAGTGAGCAGCACTTTGATACTTATTTCTTCTAAAACTCTCTAAGACGTGTTATGTGAATGGATTGGCTTATGGTGACACACACTAATAATGACAATCACTTATATTTGTTGACTCAATTTACCAATAATACTCATCATACATTAAGAGTGTAACATAGCAGTATGTTGCATGGAAAAATGTGTCATAAAAGAACGCTAATATTGACTTACCTGTTCAAGTGGTGAGCTCTCATCCTCTTTCAGGAGTGGATTCTTTAATAATTTGTCGATGACAGCCTCTGTTCGACTGCCGTATTGCTTGTTCACAGCAGCACTTTTTGGTCCAGCAGCATTCTCTGAAGAGACTGTATCTACTTCATATGGGTTGTTTGAAACAGATTTTACTGACTGAACTATGTTCTCATCAGAACTTTTATTTGAAGGTTCCCTAAGTGCACTCATGCCAGTTTGTAAAGATGCCGGAAGAATGCTTTGGTCAAGAGACAATGTGGAACCCATCCCAAGTCTTGCCATTGCAGCTGTTAATGCTTGCTGAGACAACAGAAGCTCGACTTAGACAAGGAAAAGCAATGTCATCCAGGTACCATGAACTAAAAAGAATACATACATACGCCTGTAACTGTATCTGATGCAGCACTCGCGGTTTCACAGCAACGCCTGCCATGGAATAAAAAATATTAGGCATCTAAAATATTAGTTGCGGATTAAAAGCCAGTAACTCCTCAAAACACATTTGCTCTTTTAGCTAACTTAAGAATGAGAGAGGACATTGAGCTTGTAAAGGAACGTTGAGAATATAACTTCTGAGTTCTGAGTGGATATGTTTCCAACCGGACAGCAGGACAGTTGTGAACTGAATTGGACAATAACAGTTGATAAAGTTAAAGTAAACTTGTGTGCCTTGTAGCAAAAATAGCCACAAGGATCCTTTTTTTTTTTTTTTTTGCATCTGTTTCTGTGCTATCAAATGTTTGTAACTGATTAGCCAAGGCCATCAAAGAAATACTAGTTTAATCATCGAATAATACATACCTACTCCAAATCCATGGCCAAAACCCACTCCACAGCCAATGCCCACTTCAATGTTATTTGCACCAACTTTCCTTAGCTAGATTTATCACACACAGACACCAAAATCATTAAAGGGAAAAAGCTTGACCTGAAGTACAGAAACAACATCAAAGAGTAACTATAAAGACGTACAGAACTATTCACATGCCTTTGGAGACCAGAGAAAGCATCAGTTGCACCTCTGGTTGCAACCATTACTTGATTGAGAACCGGTATTGCACCTAAAAACACCAATAAATTGAGTTCACTGAGAAATTCCAGTTTCTTTAGTTCCAATGAGAGTTGAGCATATTTTGGTATTCAAGAGCTACAGAACTATGATATGGAAAAAAAAGGGAAAGAAAAAGAACACATAAAAAGATGACAATTATGAATCTCTTTGTTACGAAATTAAAAATGCATGCCAGTTTGACTCTGTTCTGTGTTTAGAATCACTTATAAGCTAAATGAAACTGTACCATTTCGATCCATTTAGGGCCACTATATCAATACGTATAAGCTAAATGAGCTTGTTAGACAGTTGAACCACAATAACTCTGTACGTGCAATCAGTTTATAAGCTAGGTGATTTACAAGTCTACTCCAGCTAAAAATAAGAGAAATTATCAGTTATCACATTCTATTTGTGGATAATTAGTTACCTTAGCAAGTTAACAGTTAGTTTACTAAAAACTCCATTGAAATCACGTATACACTATCGATTTTCAGCTAGCTAATCATCAAAAACTAATTTATCACCAGTTTCAGCTGGATTATCGGCTAATAATACTAAACAAATTCATCTTCATCTCTATTTGACAACTTAAGTAGCAAAAGGAGCTTGAAGTTGAAAAAGAGCAAAGTTGATTCGAAATCATCTCATTTGCATTTTCCCTAAAACAAGTATCAAGAATAAAAAGTTGACAATTCCACCACGGACAAATAATAAGAGCAGAAGAACAAAACTAGAAATTGCAATGAATCGAAACAACAATCCAAGAAACTTTGACCACAAAAGTAAAACACAGTGCAAGTTGGAAAAAAGGGAGAAAGATTGATGTTTTAGTGGTAGTTTAAAATTGATGGGTGAGTATGTTACCTAAATTGAGAGGGCGACCAACGCCAACGCCAAAGCCACAGCCAAGGCCGAATCCAGTGAAAACTTGACCAACTTTGAGAGTGAATGGATTCTCCAGCTTCCCCCTTTCCTTTTCTTTTACTCGGATTACTCCACTATTCTCCATTGATTGCCTTCAAACTTTTGCCCTTTCCTTGTTATCTATCCCTAGTATAGTAAGCTACCATGCCACTCGCTATTTCGCCATCTCAACAACTCTCTCACTGTTGAGAATTTTACAGTCGGATGGATCATGTAGCAGGCTTGTCATACAGATAATTATTGGGCCTTTGATCCAGGCCCATTCTTTCTTGGCCGACATCCATTAAATTCGTTATCTACCTTATCATGAATTCACCATCCAAATTCAGTTGTGCAGGCTTATGTTGTGAGTTTGTAATAATGGAGCTAGTCAAGTTGAAACCTAGTTTAGTTATATTAAGAAGTGAAATAGAGAATATGGTTGTGAGTAAAAAAGTGTGTTGGTTTTAGACCTATGAGTCCTATGACCACACATGATCTTTCTAATGAAGAAGAGATCAACTTGTACGGGCAAAAGACAAGAGACCTGACATTTCATTTGTCCCAAGGAAAGCATTAATTAATTAATTAACTCGGGTCGGGTAGGGTGTCTCAACAGACTGAGTCAGTCACCACCGGTTGTTCACGAGAAGTTGGTTCCTTGCTTGTTGAGAGTTTTGACTGAGAAGAAAGAAAAGAGAAGAAAAGAAAAGAAACCCTTCTTTTTTTGAGTTGAGTTGAATTGAGTTGAGTTGAGTTGAGTTGAGTTTTTTCCATGAAATAATTTGTTTTTTCTTCCCTCACTTTTAGACTCACTCAAATCAATCAAATTCACCAAACAACACACATATTTATTCAACTCAACACCAAAAACTCATTTTGCTTTCATTTCCTCAAATTCAAATCAAACTCTCAACACTTTACATATACATACATACAGGCATACCGATTACCATACCACCTCCTCCTACTGCTGCTGTTATATACTTCCTATCCATCTACCCATTTATTATTATTATTATTATTATTATTATTATTATTATTATTATTATTATTTATATAAAAAATACTCCCCCAATTCTTGATCGATCGCACCATCATCCACATACCACCGATTTTGTCAGTTATCAATTTTGTATTGGATACTGAATCTCTTCTGTTTGGGGGAAAGAAAGCAAAATTCAATTAAGAATGGGTAGTTTGGATCTGAAGGGCTTATTATTATCATCATCATCATCGGCTGAAGATGATGGTATAGCTAAGCGCCTCTGGAATAAATTCAAGAACCAGAGAGCTTTGGCTCTTTACAGCCCTTATGCTGTCTCTTTAGCTTCTGGCACTCTCGACCCTAAATCTTTTCTCGATTGCGTTTCTCAAGATGCCTACTTTCTTCAAGCTTATGCTCAGGCGTATGTCTTTTTCTTGTTTATGCCTTAATTTGATCCATCGATTAAAGTCTTCATTTTCAGATATGTTTGTGTTTTACTAACTACTATTAGTGTTTTATTTTCATTTTGGCTAGTGAAGAATTGATCATCATTTGTTGTGTTGTGTGTTTACTGATTGGACTGATCAATTAGTCATATCAAATAGTATTACTCATCCAAATTCAACACATCATGTCAGTATTTGAGGCTTTGAGCTGAGAGAGAGGGAGAGATAATCAATTCAATAATATTACTAGTATGTGTTTGAATGGGTGCTCGATGTTGGAAACTGCTCTTGTTTGTTGGAGGGTGCCTTAGAATTGTTATCTTGCTGTTCTTTGCAGGTATGAATCTGCAGAGGACTATGCAGATGATGACGATGACAAGGATGCCATTACTAAGTTAAGAAAGCGGGTCTTAAAGAGGCTTAAGAACCAAGAGATGCGTGTTCGAGTAAGCTTACCCACCACTCCTTATTGTGCTCTCTTTCTCAAATTATTTCAGCGACTGTTCTTCTAGTTTTGTTGTGTCAAGATTGTCTTTGGACAGTTGAATTTGCTCCTAACTGGAGAGATCAGAGAGGTACTTGTGGTTATTATGGTTCACTGATCTTTCATGTGTATGCAAACATTCATGAATCGTGAGTGTTAATTAAGATAACTGGCTTCAACCCTGATTGTATTAGAAATTGTGGATGTTGAGAATTATAGTATACCGAAAGAACGACATTTTGCTTTACTTTATCATGTGATATTGCCATGAATACCAGGTATCTGATGGATTCTTTAGAAATGAGTCAATACCATTATATAATACTGATAAAGAAAACCTGGAAATTCACAGTGATATGATCTATTATCCGGCCCCTAATCCTAATAATACTCTCCAAAGTGCTTCTAGAAACAAGCAGGATACATTTAAAAGATTTACTTGTAAATATAAAAAAGGTCCTTTATGGTAATAGTGTTGTGAGGTTCGGACTCGAGTCAAAGGTAGGTTAATCCCCTGGCAACTTCTTGGTCACCTGTTAGAGATCTGGAGTCAGTATTTTTTTTTGGCAAAACTCCAAGGGTAAAGATGAATATACCAAAAAAAAAAAAACCTCGGAGGGCCAGGAGCACTTTGCTCGCGTGAAATCCTGTAATAAGTAGCGTATTGTTTTATTTGTCATATTTGAGATCCTACTTAAATAGATTTTCTTGCAGGAGTGGGGCTTTGAGCTACCTGAACAAAGTGCTTGTAGTGAAGCAACTGCCAAATACATGGATTTCTTGAAGGAAACTGCTGCTGGGAAAGTTGGAGGAGAAAAATTTGCAGTCAACATCGTTACTCCCTTCGAGAAAACAAAACTGGCTGCTTATACGCTAAGTGCGGTATCGCCTTGCATGAGACTCTACTCATTTATAAGCAGGGAGATCCAAGCTCTACTAGATCCGGAAGAGAGTCATGTGTATAAGAAGTGGCTTGATAGTCTCTCGTCTCAGGAATTTGAGGTTTGTCCAATATTTTTTTGTTTTTTCATGATCAAATGATATAATAATGGTTGTTGCACAAGATATATGTGTGTCTGGTACCATGGAAGTAATAGAATTGTAGTATTGGAGAAAAGATAGAAGTCCTGATCAAACTATTTTACTTCTCTAAAATTAGGCTTCGGCTTCAAGAATCGAAGACTTGTTAGATAAATTAAGCATTACGTTGACCGGTGAAGAATTAGATGTTGTAGAAAGGCTCTATCATCGAGCTATGGAACTTGAAATAGGATTCATCTGCAGTCAATCGGTTGCTCAGCCTACCATAGTTCCACTTTCAAGACTGGACAGCATTGTGGGAGAGAATTTCCTTTTATTTTGTGACTTTGACTTGACATGCACCACTGTTGATTCATCTGCTGTCCTAGCAGAGCTTGCAATTGTAGCAGCAGCTGATAATTGTGGATCAGATATCCGGACAACATGGACCAGTCTTTATAGTGAATATATTGAAGAATATCAACAGTGTATAGAAGGCATCACGACATCCGACAAGGACTCTGGTAAATCTCTTTCTTGGTAGTTAATAACTATTTGGCAATATACATATATGCACGTCAAATTCTTGATAAACCATATGCTTTCTAAAACATATTAGTTTTAGAACTGCTAGGCTTATTGATTCTGTTTTATCTTTTCCTTCTCATCTATCCCTTTTTAATCACAGAAGGGTTTGATTATGATGGTCTGTGCAAATCACTGGAGAAAATATCCGACTTAGAGAAGAAGGCAAATTCAAGAATGATTCAGTCTAATGTGTTGAAAGGATTAGGCCTGGTTGACATAAATAGGGCCGGTGAGCGCATTGCCTTTCAAGATGGCTGCAAAGAGTTCTTCCAAGATGTTGAAAGTAAAAACTGCGCGGCAGAGGTTCATGTGCTGTCTTCCTGCTGGTCTGGTGATCTAATGACCGCTGCTTTTTCATCAGGTATGCTAGTGATATGAGTTAGATAGACTTTAGTTCAATTTATCTTAGTACTAACATAATAAAGAACTGTTCTATCAACTTTTTATGGACAATGCTAATATCCATCTAAATCAGTTTTGTAAGAGGCAAGAAGACTAATGCTTTCATAAAAATGAGTCTCTTCTATCTTTCATCTGTAGTATATCCAACTTGTGCATGGAGGGTCTTTGGGTGTGTTTTGCAGCTGCTTTTACATATTGGTTTCTAGCTTATTTCTAGCAAATGCAGGGATTTTGATTCTTTGCCAGGCAGGTAATAAATTGTAGAAACTCAGGAAGGAGTAGTTTGTGCCAACTTTTGGTTACTCGCCTTTACCACTTTCCTCAACTCAAAAGCTCAGCTATTGCATCATGCCTAACTCAAAAACTCTCGTTTCTATGCAGGTGAGCTGAAGAACTTGAACATTCACTCAAACAACTTAGCTTACGAAGATTCTATATCCACGGGTGATATGTTTAGAAAGATGGAGTGTCCGTCAGACAAGCTTCAAGTATACAACGAGATTACAAAGTGTAACTTGGAGGGCAAAACCCCATTCACAGTTTACATCGGAGGTTCAGTGGGTGATTTGTTATGTCTGCTAGAAGCAGATATTGGCATTGTTATTGGCTTGACCACCAGCTTATTGAAGCTCGGGAATCATTTCGGTGTTTCTTTCGTTCCATTGTTCTCTGGGCTGGTAAGTAAACAAAGAGAACTTGCAGAAAGTGGCACCTTGAATCGTAAGGGAAGGTCCAGCATTCTTTATACAGTCTCAAACTGGGATGAGATATATGCATTTGTTTTGGGACAATAAATCTCCAGGGTTGGTTCATACATACATACATGGCACGAAGATGTGTTGGGGGGGTAAAGTTTGTGCTGCAATTTGAGTGGAGTGGATATCAAGAAAGAAAAGGTAGATATGATAATATTTGATAGCTACAGGTAAAGCCTTCAATCTGGTTTTTTAGACGTTGAGGGTCTTGTCATGTAGCAGCAATTTGTTTGGTGTAATTGGATTAGGTTTGATATGGAATGCAAATAGTACGAAGTGAGAAAGCTTTCTTATACTTTTCTCCTTTGGACCAGTTTCTTTCTTTGTATAAACTATAAAGTGAGAGACGTGGACAAATACTTCCTCCGTCCGGTCCCAAGTCCGTCTGGTCCCAAGTCTTCTATCTCTCTCTTTGTTTAAAGTGGGGGGGGGGATGCATAATAGAATCCATTTTCCTTGTAGTCGGTTTTATTATATTGTAGTTTGGATGAAATGTACTTATTCTACAAGTGGCACATAAAGTCCAAGTTGTTGTTTTAGCGGAAAATGACTACATTTGGAAGTAGTTGAAGAAGAGCAAAGCTATACGCTTTCCCTTTGTTTGGAAGTGAGTCGAGTCGAGCACCCTTGAAATTGTTTTATTAACCTCAACATTGTAGTTTTGTTTTAAACATTATTACTCTCTTCGTAAAAGATAAACTACATCACATACTTCATCTGTCCCATATCAAATACATAATCACTTGTGTTTTCATTTGGACTCGATATATTTAGTGAACAGGCTTTTTCTTCTGGTAGTTCATGGATCCAATGAAAAACACAAATGCCACATTGGTAAACAATATTCTATTTTCAGGATGTACAACTAACTACATGATTTAGAATCCTAACTCACTCAAAATAACTCATACTAAAAGCTCTATGTCCATGATCATTAAGGCATCGAATCTCTTTGAATTGAGATTTGATTCATTTGAACGATGTGTAAATATGCAAAATTCGTTTGTCATAAGTGATGATACCGGCTCCACTCGTGTTTAACATGCCCTCGATATCTTTTTACTGTCAATCAGTTTCTTCTCTAGCTAATTATTGGAACCATGGATCACATGTTTGCATGTGAAATCAATAGCTTATCCAAAAGCATGTCATGTTATTTTTCATGTGAAATTCTAATTATTTACAGAAAGCCAGATTAATTAGTCGTAATCTGTTCAAATTATTCTAGTGTAATAATTCTCATATATTATATTATAAATCAACTGACAACTTTATACTGACTAAAGGATGTTTCTAAGGGCACTTAGTTTGTCTTGCATCATCAATGCTTCTTCTTCCTCTCCACTTGCCTTCATTAATCCGATCCGATCGGTGTAAATAAATACAAATTCTCGATTTTGTTTATCACCACCCAATTAATTATCTTGCTCATAATTTGAATCAATCCACATGCAATACGGTGGAGTAATGTAATACAGTTAACAGTTTGTATGGGTGTTAGGGATCAAATCGTGTTGAATTCAAACGGGTGAACGGATAAAAGTTTTTAAATTCCCTTGAATACTACTTATAGCTACTGAAAATACAATTATATTACAAATTTGATTATAAACGAGTATACGACAGAAGTTTTACATATATGAAAGCATTGTGCTTATACCTCTAATTTTTTTATACAAAAATTCGTGAAAGTCTAAGTTTTTGTAAGTGTTCCATAATATTCACAGCGTTATATGTAAATTGTAAATTTTTATATATTTACAATTTGTGTATTATTGTTTATTAGTTATGCAACTGAGTCTTTATGTGTGAGACTCTTAAATTTTCGAAATTTTTAGAAGAGTTTCTCTTTTTTTAATTATAATTTAATAACATTGAGCCTCTACCACAAAGTTAGCGTGGTGCATATTGTTCTTGAAGTTATGTTGTTGAAAATTTAAAAAATATAATTTAAAAAATAATAGATAAAAGATAAAAAGTTATATGAACGAGATTCGAACCATTGATCTTCTTGTTAAATCAATAACATCATAAAATATTGAAATTGAATGATTCAAATAATCAATAAAATTTATATTGAATTGTAGAGTGAGCCATCCTATAGTGTTGTAAATTTAATTCAAAAATTAAGAGCTAATCATTTTTTAACTTCTAGTCACTCATATGAACCAAGACAACCAAGTGATAAGTAGTAGTATTATGCGCTTCTTAAGGAGATCCAGGAGACATTAAAAATTACACCATGGCCCTTCATATGCTTCAAGAGGAGTTAGCATTTTGGGACCACGAGTAACACACTAAATTTTGGGTGTGAAATTTTTGTCCTGATAACGGAGAAAACACATTTGGTCAGAATTACAGGCCTAAAATTATATTATTTAGGTGTGCCAAAATTAATCTAGATTCAGTTCAATTTGATGATCTTGTTATATATGGGGGTACAACTAGGATTGTGAAACTTGTTTCAATTCTCTGTCAGCTTTACTTGTAGGTTTTGTGAATGCGGATACTTTCAATTAAATTTGACACCGAAATTAAACGAGGCTCATCATAAAATATTTTAAGTGTCGCATTATGAAATATCTTTTCTCCGATTTTATCCAATAATACATGAAGGCAATGCAATCTGCAAAGTGCACATGGTACTATGTCAACTAGTAACATTAGATGCATTATCATGACTACATAAAATATAAGCACTAACAATAAGAAACAAATCAAGAATCATAATCTAAACAATGAGTTGTACCATTGTTTGACTCCTAAAACCAAAAGAAGAGAATAAAAGCTAAAAATTACAGACACCACTTACCAGCAAGAACAACACATTCCTTCCATGTTTCATGTCGGAATTGATTCCAATAAAAGCCAAAAAATTTACAATCATTCTTTGCACATTTACAGCTTGTTACATCACCCAAGATCCCACGAGTTGATACTAATAAACCTCCATAATCCATCAAAACCAATCTGCACCAATATGATGTCAGAAAACTAACTAAGAAAAAACAACAAACCAGAAAGGGAAACAAAATGTATAGCAGCATGAAGCTGAAAAGAAGCAATATTTTCATCCTTTTCTTCTTCTCATGCTGCTCTATTCCCATCTTTTATACAAATGAGGTAGCGGGTTTCCGGTCGAACAACGAAATGTCGATTCTGCTGTCGATAAAGGCAAGTTTTGTTGATTCAATGGATTATCTGAAAGGCTGGGAATTATCACCAGGCACTTCAGCTCATTGCAACTGGAGTGGAGTACAATGCAGCTCCAACGGCTTTGTCGAAAGGCTTGATCTGTCCAACATGAATCTCACAGGGAGTGTTCCTGACGAAATCCAGGGACTGCAGAATCTGAAATCTCTGAACATATGCTGCAACGGGTTCTCTACGCCAATGCCGAAATCTCTGTCCAACCTCACTTCAATACAAATCATTGATCTCAGCCAAAACTACTTTATTGATGCATTTCCAGTTGGCCTAGGTATGCTACCCGGGTTGCAAGTGCTGAATGCTTCAGGGAATAACTTCTTGGGTTATCTCCCAGAGGATCTTAGCAATGCAACTGCACTTGAGATCATGGATCTCAGAGGAAACTTCTTCGAAGGTTCCATTCCGAAAAGTTACAAGAACATGGTGAAGTTGAAGTTTCTTGGCCTGTCAGGGAATAACCTTACTGGCCTGATTCCAGCAGAACTTGGAGAACTGTCAATGCTCGAGACAATTATTATCGGGTACACTTGGAGCTTATACCTCAAATTTCTTTAATGTTGGTACATTTCACATCAATAGCAAAATTTTCAACAGCTGAACCACACATGTTCATATGATTTCTACCTTCTGATCTACATTTTTTGGTGATCTGTGTTCCACAGGTACAATGAGTTTGATGGAGGGATTCCAGCAGAATTTGGAAATCTAACGAATCTCAAGTATTTGGACTTGGCGATTGCTAATCTTGGTGGTTCGATTCCAGCTGAGCTAGGAAAACTTATGCAGCTTGAAACAGTGTTTTTGTACCAAAATAATCTCGAAGGGAAGATTCCACCACAGATTGGTAATATAAGTTCATTGCAGTTTTTGGACTTATCTGATAACGTGTTATCGGGCGAAATTCCAGCTCTGATAGCCGATCTCAAGAACTTGAAGCTGCTGAACCTGATGAGTAATCGGCTGGCTGGTTCAGTTCCTGCTGGCATTAGTGAATTGGCTCAACTAGAAGTACTTTCGCTATGGAACAACACATTATCGGGGCCTTTGCCGAATTATCTTGGCAAAAATGCACCACTCCAATGGCTCGATATCTCTTCCAATTCATTGACCGGCCCCATTCCGACTACTCTGTGCCATAGAGGTAATCTTACCAAGCTCATTATCTTTAATAATGACTTCTCTGGTCCAATCCCACCCAGTTTATCAATGTGTGGTTCATTAGTTCGCATTAGGATGCAGAACAATCGCTTTTCTGGCACTATCCCAGTCGGCTTTGGTATGCTTGGAAAGCTTCAAAGGCTTGAGCTAGCAAATAACAATCTCACTGGCCAGATCCCAGATGACCTTTCTGAGTCTGAAACACTTTCTTTCATTGACTTTTCCAGAAACCATCTCCAATCTTCTATTCCTTCATCCATTCTCGCCATGCCGAATCTCCAAAACTTCATAGCCTCAGGAAATGACTTATCAGGCAAAATCCCAGACATGTTTCAGGACTGCCACTCCCTCTCAGTGTTAGATCTATCCTCTAATCATTTCATTGGAGCCATTCCTCCAAGTGTTGTTTCATGTGAAAGACTAGTTACTCTAAATCTTCGCAACAATGCATTAAACGGCACAATACCAAAAGAAATCGCTATGATGCCAACGCTATCAATCTTGGATCTATCAAACAACTCTCTCACAGGAAGAATACCTGAGCAATTTGGGAATTCTCCAGCATTAGAGACATTCAATGTTTCTTACAACAGGCTAGAAGGTCAAGTTCCATCAAACGGCATGCTACGATCCATTAACCCCAGTGACCTTGTTGGCAATCCAGGCCTATGTGGCGGTGTGCTTTCTCCTTGCTCTTCATACGCAGCATATTCATCTAGACAACATAGCCTGCATACAAAGCACATCATCGGAGGGTGGCTAATCGGAATTTCACTGCTAGGAACTCTTGTTCTTGCAGCTTTTGGAATTCAGTCCCTGTACAGAAGGTGGCAGGATGGAAGTTGTTTTGAAGAAAGATTTGAAACGGGGAATGGTACATGGCCATGGAGGCTGATGGCTTTTCAGAGGCTTGGATTTCATAGTAATGAGATCCTAGCTTGCATAAAGGAATCCAATGTGATCGGTATGGGAGCAACTGGTACAGTGTATAAAGCCGATATACAGAGGGTAAAAGCGACTGTCGCTGTAAAGAAACTGTGGAGGTCAAGAAGTGATCTTGAGTTGGGAGGAAGTGGTGATCTTGTTACAGAGGTGGATTTGTTGGGGAAGTTAAGGCATCGGAACATTGTGAGGCTCGTCGGATTTCTCCACAACGACTGTGAGGCGATGATAATTTACGAGTTCATGCCTAATGGCAGCCTTGGAGAGGCTTTACATGGCAAACAAGCAGGGAGTCTTTTGGTCGACTGGATTTCGAGGTATAACATTGCATTAGGGGTTGCGCAAGGACTCTCGTATCTCCACCATGATTGTCGACCAACGGTGATCCACCGTGATGTGAAGTCAAATAACATATTGCTTGATGCCAATCTTGAGGCAAGAATTGCAGATTTTGGGTTGGCAAAGATGATGCTTAAGAAGAATGAGACAGTTTCAATGGTTGCAGGTTCTTATGGATACATTGCCCCTGGTGAGTTTCATATTTAGCTTACATTATATTTTCAGTACTTGTCTCATTGCATTGCCACTTCAAGTTCAAGTGTCAATTTGAACCTCTTACTCAAGTATTGTATCTGTGGGATAACATGACAGAGTATGGATATTCGCTGAAAGTTGACGAGAAGAGCGACATTTACAGCTACGGAGTGGTCCTCATGGAGCTCCTCACAGGGAAGAGGCCATTAGATCCCGAATTTGGAGAGTCTATCGACATCGTAGAATGGATGCGAAAAAAGTTACAAGGCAAGAAGCCACTTGAACAAGCTCTTGACCCTAATGTAGGGAACACAAAGCTTGTTCAAGAAGAGATGATCTTAGTGATGAGGATCGCTCTTCTCTGCACTGCCAAGAACCCGAAGGATAGGCCTTCGATGAGAGATGTCTTGACAATGCTCGAAGGAGCGAAGCCTCGAAGAAAAGGTAGCAACAGCACTGGAGATAATACTACTAACAAAGATAAACCTGTATTTAGCACCCCACCTGTCAATGACCTTTTGTAAATGGCAAGTGCAAATAGCAATGTATGCGTCTGGGCATAACTCAGTTAATTTCAGTTGTAAGTAGATTCATCATCCCTTTGTAATTTCTAATATCTTGTTTCTAAAACTAGAGCTATGTAAGGAATTATCTTGCAGGTTATTTGTGTAAGTTTCTTTCTGCAACATTGTTAGATTAAAAACTTGAAGGAAGTCAAGAATTCATCTGTTAACTGCAAATCAGTTTTTTGAGATTAACAGATCATACGTTACTGGATATTACAACAGACTGTCAAATTCTTGATGACATATTTATAGAATATCCAAAAATAAACCAAGGGAATAGCATGGACAAACCAACAAGCTCATGCAGGAAAACACTTCCATTCATTAACACTGCTGAAATTAACCAGTCTGTGGGTAAGACAAAACCAAAACTCAACAGCTAAAACTCACATACTTACATTTCGTATCACAAGGCAAATCTCAACATACCTATAAAATGGAAAATGTGAAGGACACGTTTGTCGTGCGGACAACAGTCCTCTTTGTGACATGGGGTATATGATATGTGGAATAGTATTAGTTAGATATAAAAGTGACCAGAACCATTCAAAGCAAGCGGCAGCAGGACCAACTGTTGCCCGGACAAAATCATGAGTGTTTCATAGCGACTCCATTTTGTGTCCCTGATGCTTCTACTGTGTGATTGTATCAAAACGCAAGATGATTTAAATATTTTCCAGATAGGTGTTACCAGCAGTCTCAAGTCCTTTCATGGTAAGTTGGCTGCAGATATAACAAAGAAAAATAGATGTAAGTATTGCATACATGAACAATTTGTTCGAGAGTAAGCAATAGAATACACAGAATACATACAAATGCCATTAGCCTCCGCAGTCCTCATAATCCGAAGTCTTCTCACTGAACTAAAAAACATCCTGAAACAAATGAGATGTGAAGAGTGTTAAACAAAATAAATTAAGGTATTATTCTTCAACTTGCATTGGCTTGAGATAGAAGGTAAGAAAAGACCAGTGTATGAACAATAGTTTGTTTATGACATGAAGGGAAAACAGAAGTAATGGAGGGGAAGGTTAGAAGACAATGCAATGAGGGAACATACTCCCAAGGTACATCTCCAACTAACATCAGGTCCCCGTCCTTGTCTTCATAGGTGAGCACAAATTCGGACAAGCCATCCAACAATCTGATAGGTCGCCTAGTACCAGACACTATAACTTGTTCCTCGATAGATGTACCTGATCATTCATAACCATTAGTCTTACATTCGATGATGTCTATATTATAGCTACCTACAAATCAGGACTGAAATATACATAAATAAAGTTTTAACATTAATGCCCTTGGACATGTAAACTGAACAGAGGACGAAGATCGAAATGGATATTTAGTTGACTTAAATTACTTACTAAGTTTTACAAATCAGTATAAGTCTCATCATATTGGAAACGTTTTAGCCAGGGCAGCCTTGCTGCAACAGTATATAAGCTGCTTAGAGAAATATTAGTTGCGAAGCCAAGGAGTGCTTACAGCATAGATTAATAACCCCTTTACTGAAAAATCCTTACTAAGGCAAGTTAGATGTTACGACTAATGCAGGAAAAAAAATAAAGCGCAAACGGCAGATCTAACAGGAACATCATATCAGCAGGCTGTACGCTTCTGTACTTAAGTGGTAACAGAAGCAGTTCTTAACGAACGAGATTACAAGGACATCAAAAATCTACCTTTCATACCGACAGCTGCACTGGGTCTGAACATGTCATCTAATGCACGAGCTAAAGTCTCATAGCAGCTGTGAGCAGCCAGATCCACCTTTCTCCCAATCGGGATCCCATCCATGTTCACCTTAACATACGAAGATGTTTTCTTCACACTATCCTTGGTTCGATTGCCAGACATATCATCAAAAATATTCTTCTTTTTGGACTTATCATCAGTGGAGACAAATTCTTCAGTGGCTGATACTTTTGCATTGTTTACCAAGCTGTTGATCCTGTAATTTTTCACAGGAGGCCATCCCACAACCTGACTGCTTCATCAGATTGAAAAGGCACACAAATTAGCACAACAGCAATAACAAGTTAACAACCGAACCACCATCTATACAGCACCTATGAACTAACTGTGCTATTGCATTCAAGAGAACCACATACACTTGCATGAAAATCATTCATAACAACAACAAAACACCATTTTCGCTCAGCTCGTAGCATGTTTTCAAATGCTTATGTTTGTCAAAACTCAAAAGTGCTAAAGGTATGTTGATCCGGAAAATCACCTAAAAATGCTTATCCAACCCTCCAAAACAGTTTACTTGGGAGTAGTTAATAGCAGAAATTGATTGTGCAAAAGATCTTAACTCTGTTTAAGCTATAAATTAGTCCAAATCAGTTTTGCAGTCAGGCACATATTGTGATACAGTTCCCTTGTACAAATTCTCCAGGTAACCAATAAGCCCAGAACTATTATCAAATACATCGCCAACAAAAAAATTCCAATAGAAAAACAGAAATGAACAGAATAAGATAAAGAAGTGGAGAACAAGAAGAAGAGTAGTAGTAGTGACAGAAACGACGACATACTTAAGCGCAGGAGCAGGACGAGTAGGAGGTGAGGAGGGTTCTTCAGCAGTCCTTTTAGTACCAACAGAGCCTCCAACACCATTATTAGCAACATTAGGTTTAGTAGTAACAGCCGAACAAGAAGAAGATGAGGAAGAAGAAGCCTTATCAGCCAACAGAAGCATTGAATGAGAAGCAAAATCAAAATCCTTAGCAGTCAATATTCTGGCACCTCCTCCTCCTGTCTTGGTATGAAGCTTTCCACCATTAGCACCACAAGCAAGAGTCAAACCAAGTCCCAATTCCTCATCGTCATCAGTAGGATAGGACGAAGATTCCTCAGACGACATGACAGCCATGTTCTTGTCTTCGTTTGACAGAGTTGAGTTCGACCCGCCTGAATTCATCAATCCTCCGTTTTTCATCACAACGAAATCAATATTGGAAATTCGGTATTGATACTGTCAGAGAATTTAGATTAAACGAGAAGGAGAAGAAGATGAAGAAATGGTTGGATTGTGTTTGTTTGAGTTTGTTAGCTTTTGTTGTGGGTTTGGGTAAAGATTTGATTAAAGAGGAGAGAGAGAGAGAAAAAAAAAAAAAGGAAACAAAGGAAAGTGGTTTGTGTGGTGTGGGAAGTGGGGCCCCTGTGTCGGCTTTGTGCGCCTCAATATCATTATTGATTTCTCCTAACTACTGGGACCCATGTCCACTTGTACTACTACTGTTACTGCTTTTTCTTTTTCTTGTTTTCTTTGTCTAATCTACTAGCATAAATAAAATGAGCCAACAGATCGACGACTCTTTTCTCTTGTTTTCCTTAAAACTGGCAACATTTTCGGATCGTAATCACCCTACTGCTGTCTCTTCTTCTACTTGGTCTTCCTTTCTGCTCTCTTCCACCAGCTCAAATTAACCAATTTTCATAAACTTATCAAATTATTACATCTTCAAAAATATAAAAATGTATATACACACTATAATACCATTACGTAATAAAAATCAATATTATAAAATCAGTAGTAATATTTTTACAAATAATGATGAATTTTAAAATATTTATATTATTATAATTCATATTCGTAGTCATTAATATTTTTTTAATAATTAAATTAACTAACTTTATACAAATAATTTTTAAAAAATAAAAAAAATTAAAACCAGCTCCGATCTGACCAGGACGGTCAGAGCTTGGCTACTCCGATACAGTGCTGCCAAGCTCCTAGTCGGAGTAATGGTCGTAGCTTCAGCAATGGATCTTCGTATTCTTGGTTTGTGTTCTTCGTTCTTCGTGTTTTTTCAAAGTTTCTTCGATTTATTTGTTCGTATAATATGATTGATTCGAATAACATGTTTAGATGTTTTTTTAAGTAAATTAGTAATTATTTAAAATTATAAAATCAATTTATTAAATACAATTATTATGGTGTTATTTATAATATATAAAATATGTTCTACATTTAATAAAAACTATACTGCATTTTACATTTTTATTTTCATTTTTTTGCCTTCCTTCCTTTCTTATTCGCCAGGATTAATTCAACTCCGATTCTTTATGTATACAAATGGAGTATGTATACGTTTTCATATTTACAACCAAAGCTATCATTTTATTCATTAAAATGGATATACGCTTTCATTTTTTTATTTTTTCTATTTCCTTAAATAAATGGATTCCACTAATAACTTAACCAACTTATATTGACTTTTTTAATGATGTAATTCGTCTCTAAATAATTTTTAAATAAACTATTTTTGTTAATAATATGACGTTTTAGTTAATATTGATGTGTTTTTAAAAAAAACAACTAAAATTTTATTAATAAGAGTAAAGAGCACAAATAATGCTCTTAACGAACAAATACAACAGAAACATAGACATATCGTCTAAACCATAGTTCAAGCGCTACAACGCGGCTATAAGATAATCAAAACCAATAACAACCAGGAAATAACACGAAAATCGTGCTCCACACCAGTAATGACTCGAAACACGAGGGAGAAAAATAAACATGGATATCAATCAGCTTATATTGTGCGCGCGCGCACACACACACGTCTTTATCATCAAAATTGAATCTCAACCTCACGAACAGTTTCATACTAGGAACAAACCAAGATCAATTCAAAGGATATGTTTTCTAATAATATATGTCATCTCTAAGGGGCTGATTGGAGTAGCATCCAAATGCCCATTTGGATGCTATTCGGGGATTTCGTATTTATTATGGCATTTAAATGCCGAAGATCGAAATGCCTCTACAGTAGCAACATTTTTCTCTACCTATATAACAAGTCTATAATACCATATCCAATTACAATTCTATACCAAACACAATTTTAACAATCCCACTACAATTCCGATCACTATTCAGACATTTAAATCAGGACATTTAAGTTGCATGCTAATAAGCCCCTAAATTATTTATTTGAACAAGGTCTCTTTCCAGGACTTTCTCATAATACTGTATCTTTATTAATTTAGAGTCTTAATGTACATTGACTAAAATAAATATCAATAAACACTTCTATTATAATAAATTATGTCACGAGTTTTATTATAAACAACGGTATTATATACATGTGCATCAAAGATGATATGATTTGATATGATGATTTATATACTTATTTTTCAGAGAATTTGATTTACAATTTAAATTGATATTTGTTCGTCTTGGTTAATGTAGTAGCATCCAAGTTCCAATAGGTGGTTTGTTTTTTATGTTGGTAAATTGTTGTGCAGATAATTTAATCGAGATACTGTCCCATATCGAATTTAGTTTAGCATCAGATTCTTAGCTTTGTAAAAGGAGGAGGATATAACGAACGAGAAAGGAAAAGAGAGAAAGGGACATAAGATAAAGAGATAAAGATGGTGTGAGTGCAAGCAAAACGGTGTTGCATAATGTATACCCACGTATATATAATTAGATTTAGATACCCCTGCCCTGCCCTGCTACTTTGTATTGAATTCAATGAATACTATGGTCCCAGCCTAGCCTCCCAACGTGTTGTTACGATCGATTTGGAATTCATTTTTTATAGGTTTAGGGACAGATTACTATAGAATTTGAGTGAACTTTCTAATTTTAAATTAAATATTTTTTATACAAAATGTTTAATTTAAGTGGGGAGATGGTCACTCCAACGGTATGACAAACGACCCCTTAACCTTTAATTTTTCGTTAGCACATGATGATAATAAGTGATGGAATATATAATATATTAACATCTTCAGCCGTTCTAACCTATTTATTCTTTTGTCTTACCGAATGAATTGAAAATTTAATTCTAAACTATTTTAAGTTCTTTGTCATTTATAATTTTTTTCATTTACAATATATTGGGCCTCTTGCAAATTCTCATGTAGAAAATATTAGATTAAAATGCATTAATGTATCACCATAACATTGGAGTCGGATAGTTGGCCTTTTAAGAACAAAATGTGTTGCACTATATAAGAGCATTTTTTAGGTTAGGGATGAAATAAAAAATAAAAAACCAATTTAGAAGAAGCTATAAGGGAAAGTTTATGGGGCG
>JAYMSP010003119.1:0-21007 GCA_036897095.1 Plantago elongata
AGATTACTCGCTCACTTGTCTTGTCAATGAACTATTCTTGATTCTGACTCTTGTTACCGTCATTCTGGCCTTTTTACTATTCTGTTCTTGTCCTGCATCTGCATCGTACCTTGTTCCTGATCCTCATGCATTGCACGAAAAATTTTTTCTTGAAAACGACTGCACACCATTAAAAATGTTTTGGGAGCCGTACACGTCTTGTCTTGTTATGCTGGGGGATATCCTTTACAGCCTTGCTTGTTTACTTGGTTGTTAGCGCCGCTAAGTGCCACGCGGAGCGAAGTGCTACACTGGGCAACCGGTGGGAGCCACCTCTCGAGTCTGGGGGGGCCACCTCTAGAGGGCTGCCAGTGACACCTCTTGGTTAGTGGCGTCGCTAAGTGCCACGCAGAACGAAGTGCTACACTGGGTAACCGGTGGGAGCCACCTCTCGAGTCTGTGGGGGCCACCTCTAGAGGATTGCCACTGACACCTCTTGTTTGGTCATCAGCGTCGCTAAGTGCCACGCGGAGCGAAGTGCTACACTGGGTAATTGGTGGGAGCCACCTCTCGAGTCCGTGGGGGCCACCTCTAGAGGATAACTGGTGACTATATTGTTCCCGTTTGCGGTTTCCCCCTTGTACAAACTTGTGCCTGATCAGCAAAGTGCGCCAGTCTCTTGTCTTGTTCGTGCTTGCATCTGCATTTTCATGCATGCCTGATTGATCTCACTAAGTCCTCGTGACTTACGCTCTCTTTGTTTTTCCAATATTTCCCTTTCCCAGATTGTGAGCACAAGGGCGAACTCGGGGTAGATTTCCAGACAGGCTGACTTGCTCTGCTGCTGGCTAGGGAATAAAGTATATGTTATTATGTTTTATTTTGCTTCCACAAAAGTACTCTGAATATTTTGGGTGTGTAACGAATAATATTTTCGGCTTTTAAATAAATGTGCTTGTTTGCTCGTCACAATTCTTGACGTTTGAACCCGGATCTTGGGGTGCTACAATTTCATCTATATATACTAAAACTTTTTTCAAAAAATCATAAAATGTTTGAAATATTATATTTAAATTCATAACAACAACAACTAAGTGTGACTTAACATTAAGAAGATATTGAAAAATAATTACAATACAATCCAACAAACTATAACTTTATTATATTGAAGTTCGACTTGTGACAATCACATTAAAAAGTAAATAAATGGATGGAAAGGAAAAAGAACAAATTTAAAAGGTATATGTGACATTACAACATTTACTATCACATGAGTTGACTTTGGAACAGAAATGTAAATATAAATGTATAAAATTTGAACCTAAAATTATAAAAGGAAACAGTACAAATTTGTGCTAATCTAAAAAACTTCAAACACATTAGTCATACATAAAAAGAAAATCCTACAATTTAGTTATATATTTTATACAAATTAGTCATCTTCTTAATTTTAGTAACTTTTATATGTAATCTTACATTTTTTAGTGATATCATACCCTTAATTACATATCTAATCAATCATATATTTAGTAAGTAAGATTCTCTCAAAATCAAAATATTGAAGATCTCAACCATTCAAACGTCTGAATAAAACTTAAAACGCTTCATTGCAAACTAATTGAAGACAATGCAGACATCATACCCATTAAAGCAAGCATCATCATCAAAATAAACAAGCTCCCTGCTTCCGAACCTATTCATTTGCTTCTTTTTTTTCTTCCTATTCTTGTTTTCGTCTTGCGAACTGTATTATTTCGTGTACATTTAGTGAGTTTTCACTTTTCACTTTTCACTTTTTTTTACCCAATTATTCTGACTGTTTGCTATTTCTTTGGTACCTTATGAACTTCTTGATTTGTTTACTTCATGGTTATTAAGGCTGCTTGAATCACAAAAGATGCTTGTTTTACAGCAAAAGATGTTGGTTTCCATAAAAAAAAAAAAAAGATTCTTGTTTTTCAACAAATGATGCTTGTTTTCCAACAAAAGATGCTTGATGCCAGAAAAAAAGATGCTTGTTTTTCAGCAAAGAATGCTTATTTTCTTGACATAAGATGCTTGTGTTTCAGTCAATGGTACTTGAATTTCAGAATTCTGAACCATGTTGTTCTGTCAAAATTCTAATGGTGCTTGAAAACATTTGAAATCCAGAAGAAATGAGATGCTTCCATCCGAAACAAGATGCTAGTATTGAATGCTTTCATTAAAAAAACAAGATGCTAGTGATGCTTGAATTCCAAAAAAAAAATGTACCAAGCATTTCTATCATCACATAGATCAGTTTTAAATGGACCAATCGTTTTTACCAAGATAAGCAATGCTTGAATTCCAAATTTGTTTGCCAATGATGCTTGAAAATACAAAACAATGAAGGAATCGATTGATTGTCCTACTGAAGGAAGACGCTTGCCGATTTCAGAAGCTTGGCTGAAGGTCGGGGATGAAGATCGATGAATCTTTGTTGAAGAGAAGAGTGAATTTCCGGCCAATAAGATTGATGCGTTTTCCAAGTCGGCTAAGAAGGAGAAGACCGGTTGATTTAGCTTCTCCCAAATCATGATTTTTTGTCCATAATTAGATTGATAATGTATCAATTAGATTGATACATGTTTAGGAAGGTAAGAAGTAAAATTGAGGGCATCTTTGATAAATCAGTTGAAAAGTGATTAAATTGTAGGAAAGATTGCATGATTAATAAGTAGTAAAGCATTAATTACAATCAACATGTTGAGTAATGATTCTTTTTTTCCGCATGGAGTGCCTTTCGTTCGCATGGAGTCGTCTTTGAAACCCTAGCCGTCGTAGCTTGATCGGAACATCATTTTCCTATCAACATCATCCAATTAGTTTGTCTTGTCACCGTTATACTGGAGATTGGATTGTTCCAATTTAGTTTAGAATCATTTGCCTCTTTCTGGTGGGTTGTCGTCGAACCTAGAGCTTGCTGGATTGATTCCTCTTTGTCTGCCGGTTTCTGCTCTCTAATCGACATTCTGGTGAAGAAACCCTTACCTAGGGACAAGTTTTGTGGACTCAAGCCTGCATTACCCTTGCTGGAGTTCGACTGCCTACATCACCATTAATCAAACAGAAAAAAAGAAAATTATCAAAAATTCAAAAAATGTTAGGTTAGTTCTTGATCTCGAATCTACGACTGGAAAGTAAAGCCTGAGAATAAAAAAGACAGGAGATTCTCGTCGTAGTCCTAGGTTCAAAAAAGTAACTTGGGGATTGAAAAGAAAGGAGATCCTCGTAGAAAAATCCACGACTAAAAAGTAAAGCCTGAGAATTGAAAAGAGTGGAGATTCTCATTGTGGTCCTAGTCAGAATAACCTAGGGACTGCAAAGCAAGGAGGTCCATGTAGTGGTCTATTGAGTCATTGTCAGTGATCAGGTTTCGTGTTGTGTCGTAGGATTTTTTAAAGGTTTTTGTGTGTTTTGTTTTTGAGCTTTTCGTGTTGATTTATTTGTTTTTGTTCCTGCTTTCTTGGGGATTCTCGTTATCTTGTCTTTGCAAGTACATTGTGTTGGCTTAGGCTTGGTTCGTACGTAGTTCTTTAGGGCTATAGTGCTTGGTAACTACTCGGTTGCATGTGTGTATGGTTTTGCTATGGCTGAGGTTCAAGGGGAACCAAAGTTGAGCTCACAGAGAAGGAGTCGAGTAGGATAGTTATTATATATGAGGAGTGGATTGGACAGGTTGAGGGATCGTTGCTTGCACTAGTGGGATGGGTTTTAGGTCGTCGACCAGTGCATTGAGACAATTTCTCGAGATTAGTGACGGATTTGTGGAGCCCGACTTTAGGTGTGGAGATTAAGACACTGTCCGGAGTAAACAGGTTCATGTTTTCTTTTAAACATATTAAGGATTGGAGGAGGGCTCTGATTGGAGGACCTTGGCACAATAATAAAAAACTGATTGTGATGGGGAAGGTACCTGAGGGGGGTTCGCCGGAGTTAGCAGACTTGACTATGTGTGACTTTGACGTACGGGTTGAAGAACTGCCATGGGGAAGAGCAACTCAAGGTGTGGAAGCTTGTGTGGGGAATATGATTGGTTTCTTTCGTAGTGTTGATCTCAAGGATGATGGTTCTAATACGTATTCGTATCTTCGTATTCAGGTGGGGATTCGACTTGATAGACCAGTTCAGCGTGTAACACACATCAGCACCAGCGAGGGTGACACCATCCAGCTCAGTTTGGGTTATGAAAATTTATCGAACTTCTGTTATTTATGTGGATTCATGAGCCACTTGGTTAAGGATTGCCCAATTCGAGGGGAAGATAGCAGCGGAACAGCTCTCATACGGAAAGTGGTTACGGGCAAGGGGTAGGCAAGGAGATCAGGGGAGTAATGTGAGGCCAATTTGTTTGAATTCGACTAGGATTGACTTGCACCTCATAATCCCGAAAGCTAAACAGGTGATTAAGGGTCGGGACCTCTTCCGTACCAGTTATTCGAACCAGATTGGGAGTAAAGGTCGATCGGATGTTGAGGATTGGCGCACTATGTCGGGGAGCTCGAATCTTATGTCTATGAGCGCATTGAGTAAACTTGTTTCAAAGGAATTTGGTTTGGGTGAAAGGCAGGGCGTTGTTCTGAGAGTAGTGATTGAGAATAGTAAGAATACTGAAAAAGGGCGGGTAGTTTCTAGTTTCTAGTAGTACAGGGAAGTCGAATTGATCTAATTCAGTCAGGGGAGGATGGTGTGGGGAGGTAGAATGCCGATTTCAATGCTCTGGCATCGGGGTTGACGAATGTGGAAGTTCTGAAAAAGTTAGTCGAAGGGAACCTGGACCCGCAACAGACTGAGGCAGTGGTTCAAAAGAGTGGAACTTCGAGTGTTGGGCACGGGGCAGTAAGAGTGGGAGTATGGCTCCGAAAGTTATTGAGATAAGCCCCGGGATGGGAAAGAACTTAGTTGATGTTGTTGTCACGGGTTCGCTTCAAAGGAGCAAAGCAGGGTTGCGTAAACCAAATATTGTGAGGAAGAATAATCAGAGTCGTGGCCCTGGTGTGTTGAAGGCGGCAGTGAGAAGTGGTAAGCGGTTGATGGATGACCTGATGGAAGTTCCAGAATCCCACGTAAGCGGATCGATCATTCTGAAGGTGAGCATAACACGGATGTTGTTTAGGTTACGTCAAAGACTGCAGAGCAGTCCCGCCAGTCGTTATGAGTTGCTTAGCTTGGAACTGTCAGGGTATTGTGCACCCTTGGACAGTTCGAGCCTAGGCGACCTGCTTAGGGAGTGTAAGCCTTTGTTAGTCTTCCTTTCGGAAAAGTTTGCGATGAATGGAGTGGTGGTGGCTTCTTGAGGTAGGTCAGGGGGGTTGGCTTTATTGTGGAAGAAAGAGATTGATGTGTCTATACAGAGTTTCTCTCCTAATCACATAGTCTCGATTATCATTCCTGATCAGCATACTGCTCCGTGGAGATTTACAGGTTTTTATAGGGAGCCAGAACAAGCACATAGGAAACGGACGTGGGATCTCTTGAGACACCTCGACACTTTATCTTCCATTCTTTGGATCTGTATTGGCGACTTCAATGAGGTTTTGGATGATTCAGAAAGAAGGGGAGGGGTAGCTACTCCGGTTTGGCGAACTAGGCAGTTTAGGGAGGCTATTACGGAGGTGGGGTTGGTAGATCTTGGTTTTACTGGTTTTCCGTTCACTTGGACAGATAATAGATTGGCACCAGATACTATATGGAGGAGGTTAGATCGTGTTTTTGCCATATCTGATTAGTCTGTGCAGTTTCCATGGCGATGGTGCAACACTTGACGTGCTGGGGATCAGGCCATTGCCTGTTGCTTCTGTGTATGGAAAAGGACTCGAGAGAAGTGTTAGGGAGGGCGAAGAAGATATTTCGCTTCTAAGCAATGTGGGCTAAGGAAAATGATTGCGAAGCTATAATCAGAGAGTGTTGGCAGCATGATCGAACTCGGGAAGTGGATGAACCAGTCTTCGAAAACATGGCAGATTTGCGAGCTAGCTTGGTCTTCTGGGATTTCAACACCTTTGGTCATGTGAGGAGCGTTGTCTGAAAATTGAAAGGCAAGGTGGCAGAGCTGCATATAGCGAACATAACCCGTGAAGTTGCCGAGGAGCTGAAAACAACGAGGTTGGAGATTGAAAAACAACTTGACAGGGAGGAAATGCTATGGCGACGACGGGGTAAAGCGCAATGGATTTTCGAGGGAGATAAAAATTCGGCTTTCTTCCACTCTCGTACCTCCACCAGGAAAAGGCATAATAAGATTGTGGGTCTTCGAAACAGTGAGGGGCTCTTGTGGATGACACGGTGGGTATGAATAAGATTGCAGTTGACTACTTCCATGAGATTTTTAGTTCTAGTTTGCCCATACATGAGGACTTTGAGCCAGTTCTGAGTACTATATCACCCAGAGTTACTGCAACAACAAATCAGAAGTTGAGGCGATCGTATTCGCGATATGAGGTAACCAAAGCTTTATTTGATATGTACCCACTTAAATCTCCGGGTCCTGATGGCATGCCTGCTCTTTTCTTTCAAAAATATTGGCATATCGTTGGCTCCTCTATCTCTGATTGTGTGTTGAATTTCTTGAATAGGGGTCAGTTAAAAGAGTCTTTTCATCACACACACATTGTCCTTATTCCTAAGTGTGCTAAGCCTGAGCTTATGACACAATTTAGACCAATCAGTTTGAGTAATGTAGTAAATTGCCACCAAAGCCCTAGCAAACAGATTTAAACCTTGCATGTCGAGTCTCATCGCTGAAACCCAGTCTACTTTTGTCCCGGGTCGTCTGACCACTATATAATTTCTTGGTAGCCTGTAAGATCAATCATGTTATTAAGAAAAGTAAACTTGGTGGTGTTGGCTTCCCATCTCTTAAGCTCGATATGAGCAAAGCTTATGATAGGGTAGAATGGTGTTTCCTTGAGAAGACCATGTTGTGGCTTGGTTTTGATATGCAGGTTGTTGCTCGAATCCTACAGTGTGTGACTTTGATCTCTTATTCTCTGATGTTTAATGGGGTTGTTGGCCCCACTTTCTGACCTGGTAGAAGGCTCTGGCAGAGAGACCCACTCTCTCCATACTTGTTCTTGTTTGTTGCAGATGTGCTGAGTGCTATGTTGAGCAGGGTTGAGTCTAGAGGCGAGCTAGAGGGCGTGAAGATCTGTAGGACTGCACCTCCGGTTTCTCATATGTTATTTGCAAATGACATGTATATTTGTTGTAAAGCAACAGAGAGTGTTGCTTGGCGAATTAAAGAAGTATTGTTACAATACAGCAGAGCTTCGGGACAGGTTGTTAACTTCCAGAAATCGGAGCTCAGGATTCTTGGTATTTTACAGGCTAAGGAAATAGCTTGTCATGACAAGTACCTGTGACTTCCTTCGTTAGTGGGACAATCCAGGAAAGCAACTTTTTCATCAATTCGATATACTATTTGGAAACGAATCCAAGGTTTTGATGAGAAAAATCTGTCAAGTGCAGGGAAGGAGGTTCTTATGAAGTCGATCTTACATGCTATACCAACTTACTCGATGAGCTGTTTTAAGTTACCAAAAACTTTTCTTGAGGAGATCGAGTCGCTTTTTGCGAAATTCTGGTGGGAGTAGTAAAGGGGTTGACAAAATCCATTGGATTAGTTGGGAAGCTATGAAGGAAAGCAAGAGGGATGGAGGCATGGGATTTAGGGACCTCGACTCGTTTAACTTGTCTTTACTTGTGAAGCAGGTGTGTAGATTACTCACACAACCCAACACGTTATTGGAAAGGTTGCTACAGGCTAAGTATTACCCGAGGAGCTCGTGGAAGCTACAACTTCGATGAACTGCTCGTACTCGTGGAGGAGTATCACTGCCGCAATTCCGATCTTGAGAACGGGTATTAGATGGCAAGTAGGCACGGGTGAAAGCATCAGAGTTTGGTACGATGATTGGGAGGAAAAAAAATTCAGGTGCATTCGAAGAGATACAGCTTCCCCAGACGATCTCCATGTCTCGAACTTAATCCTGCTGGTAGATCGAACTTGGAATACAACCTTGATTCAAGAGTTATGCATGGAGGAAGATGCCCCGTTTGATACTCGGCATCTCGTTGTCCAAACAGCTACGTGAAGATCATTTAATGTGGCATGGCATGAACTCGGGGGTCTACACGGTCAAAGATGACTACTATAAAGCTCGACAATTAGCTACGCAACATCGAGAGAGTAGAAGGGGCACATGATCTTCATCGAACAGTGGGGACATGTGGCGTTTGGCGAAAAATGCGGTTCTAGTATGCCTTACTTGGTTAAGCGTAATATTGCTTCGGATCCGACTTGCCCAATCTACCTTGGTGGGGAGGAGAGTATGTTACATAGGTTGCGAGATTGTCATTTTTCTTGACAGGTTTGGGCCTTGAGTAATGTCTCGATGCGAGTATGGAGTGTATCCGTTGATATTGTCGAAAAATGGATACGGAGTATGTATAGGGAGCTGGATCGAATGGAGTGGGAACGTGCTATGACAATGGTCTGGGGGATGTGGTACAATAGGAACAAGGAGGTGAGTGAAGGGAAGTCGAACAATGCATAAGAAGTGGTCGATTTTGTTCAGTGTTTCATTAGTCAAAGATGCGAGATACTGGATAATAAATTGCGCAAGAGTGTGGAGGATAGGAGAACACAGGTTGAGCAAGGCACACGACCCCCTACTAATTGAAGTACCAGCGCGGACAGAGAGCAAATGGGAGCCCCTGTAGATGCGCACTCCACTACTGTTCTACCAGTGGAGGGTGTGGTGAGGATCAATGTAGATGCGGAGTTTGCAACATATGGGATGCGGGTGGGGATTGGCTTTGGGGTATGGATGTATGATGGATTGATTGCTCGACGCCAGGAGACGGTGTGTCAACCTTTGTCCCCTCAGTGTGCTGAGGCCTATGCGATTCGAGCGGCTATCCAGTGGGCTGTCTTACAAGGATGAGAGCATGTTCATTGCTACACAGATTACATTTCTTTAGTTTCGTGATTTAAGTCTTTAGAGTTTGAGTTTTCTGTTGTAGGACCTATATTGTCAGACATTAGGGAGCTTGTAGGCTCTTTTACTTCTTTTATCTTAGATTTTGTCCCGCATGACAACAATGTGCTAGCTCATAAACTAGCCCGTCGTGCGGTGAGGTAGGTGCCTTGAACGGTTGTTTCATCTTTTTTTGTTGGAATGACATATTTACAATTGGATCTAAAAAAAAAGTAGTAAAGTTTGGAGAAGATACTAATTTGTAATCTCCCATTACAAACATCAAAAGTCTAATAATTTCTCCGTCTCAGCTTCATATTTCAATTTCTTAAATGAAAAATATATTTTCTAATTTATACACTATATATCCTATTCATTTATTTTTGTCTCAATTTTATCAAAATATCTCATACTTCATTATCTTAACTCTTATTTTATTTATTTTTTTCTTTCAAAATCTTTGTCCGACCAAGACCGAAAAAGTTCAATTTGGACTGGGGAGGGAGTATGTAACCTATACAAGTTTACTCTACCAATTTACACCACACCTTGGTGTGTAGGTGTGTCATGTGGATATAGAAATTGGATAGGTAGCAAACAAGTTTATTTCACATTGCTGTTACAGTGAAAGTAGTTGGAAGATACAGAATTGGTGTTTGGTAACAGCGCCATTAAAATGGAGGACCACTCAGTGAGTCAGTCAGTCTACCCTAGTCTCTAATATAAATTGTATTATTGTGAGATAAATGAGTTTTAAGTAAGAATGGCGAAAAGGTTCATAAGCGAAGTAAGCGTAGATGATCTGGTGAGAGCAGGTATTGGAAGTGAAGAAGAAGCGAGAATATTCTGGAAGCATCTGAAAGAAGCAATCAGGTATGGCGGTGGTGTTATGACGGAGGTATGGCGTGAGATCACCGCTCGAAACCTCCTCAAACCTTCCCACCCTTTTCCTCTTCACCAGCTCCTGTACTACTCGGTCTACCATAACTACGATGAGTCCTCCCTTGGTCCTCCTCTCTACTGCTTCCCTTCTCAGTAAGTAAATTTCGCAATTCATCAAACATTTGATTTGATTTGATTTGATTATTAATATTATTCGTAATACACTACAATACTATTCCCTAATTCCATTTTTTTTCGTTTTTATTGGCACTGCACTATTATAGTTAGTATAGTGGTGCTTCAATTGAATTCAAGCACTAATTATGTGGTTTAATTTTTCCATCGGTTTTTTCATGTTAGATATGAGTCTAGGTATACAAACCTCGGCAGGATAATGGAAACTTATGGTCCCAGGCTTTTGGGGTCATCATACAAGGATCCTATAACAAGCTTTACCCACTTTCAAAACTTCTCCGTGCAACATCCCGATGTAAGTCAGTCAGATCATAACTTAACATCTTGTGGAATTGAAGGGAATACTACTATAGCTATTCTGTTTTATCATCATGTCAATAAATTCAACTTTTGTTTTTATTTTCGCAGATGTACTGGCCACTTATACTTAATGAGCTTTCTATTCAATTTTACGAGCCACCTAAGTGTGTTGTAGATACCTCTGACCAACACAAACATGGTGGAACTTGGCTGCCTGGTGCTGTGCTTAATGTTGCTGATTGTTGTCTTCAACCAAGTACTCGTATGAACAAGTATGACAGTAATGTGGCTATTGTGTGGAGGAATGAAGCCGCCGGTGACGATTGTGATGTTAAACACATGACTCTAAAGGAGCTCCGCGAACAAGTAATGTATGCTCTCAATCCATCTTCTGCTCTACTTAAATTACAAATCATTCGGATTATAGACACAAAGAACAAACTATGATCAAGACTAAATTTGGTGATGTTGTTTGCTGATACAGAACCCTCATTCAAGTCAATTAATGTTTCCCATGTTTAAGTCTTCAATATATTCATCTAATACTCCCTCCGTCCCAGATTCATCTTCTCATTGAGCCACACATGTGTTTTAAGAGAAAACTATGTATATGATTAGAATAATGTAGAAATATATAAGGTATAAGGTCAGATAAATAATAGTATGAGCGAGAATTTTCAAAAACTGGAGAGATAATGAATACAATAGGAGAGGTATGAGATAATGAGATTGGTACAAACAAAGAAAGGAAAGTGGCAACATGACATTGGGATAGGGGGAGTACATATGACGAACAGGAGGTTTGATGTGACCAGGCCTTCTTTTAACCAAGAATCACTTTGAAGCTAAACCAAACACATATTTATCCAATTGGAGAAATTGACATTGTTTCTATTTATGATGCACTCATTCAATCTATGTTTATGGTCGTGATTCTTCCTTTGATTGCATCAAATTTTGTAGGTTAGTAGCTAATGCGTTGGATGCAAAATTCTCCAAGGGAGATACTATTGCAATAGATATGCCGATGACAGCCACTGCAGTTGTTTTATACTTGGCAATTGTGCATGCAGGACTTGTTGTTGTATCAATCGCTGATAGCTTTGCACCTAAGGAAATTGCTACTCGTTTACGGGTTTCAGAGGCCAAAGTGGTGTTCACGCAGGTAGTTTCATAAATGAATAAATTCCAATGTGCTGGTTATCTTATCTTGTTTTGCTACATTTCTTTTGTCAAAAGAAAGAAAGGACCATGTGTGGTTGTTAGGCATATTTTTCACCTAGCAGAAAGACACCTCAGATGGGAAAACACTTGCTTGTTAAAAGCTCGGGTTTCCTTTTTCTTTTTTCCGCCTTTTGCAGTATATCTAGTGTCCAGTTTACCCTTGGTTTTTTCCTTCAAAAGATGTTCAAATGGGGTATTTAATCAACATAGAATTTATGTTTGAGGTAAGTTGTGGTATACTGAAAGAACTGGGAAGGAAGAGAGGGTAAGCCAACTTTTACTCAAAAGCGTTTGAATGAAAATTCATTGCAGACTATTACATTTTGAGAACTTGTATTAATCCAGCTCTATAATGCAGTAACTGGGGATAGTTCCACTACAATTAAGTTCCTATTGCCATGCAGCTCCTTGTACAGATTAAGTGCCGTTCCCTTTAACATGTACTCATATAACAACTACATATTTAGTCCTTGGAATTTGTCGTCTTGTTTGATTTACTTTATCTGAAATAACTTCTAACATATAATAAATTCAGGATTTTATCATGCGAGGCGAACGGAGATTTCCCTTATACAGGTACCTATTGCAAACTATGCATGAGTGCGTTTTATCAAGTCAGGTCGACTTTTGTATATTTAAATGTTTTGAGTTGTAATCTGACAAGTTCATAACATGCGTGCAGCCTTAAAATCTGACCTTATTTGAATTATGTACAAAACATTATCACAACTGTAGAATAACTTTGTGTGGAACTTCCATGATTAAATTATGAGACAGTCTAGGGAAAGAGTGGTTTTTCCATTAGATATGGAAATTCCGCTTTTTTACATTAAAACCACAAATCCTAAATAAAAATCCACATATCCTAAATAAAAATCCACATATCCTAAATAAAAACCCACAGACAGAACGGTTACATTAAAATCTACAGACCTAAATAAAAATCCACAGACAACATAAAAACCTACAGACCCTAAATTCACAGATAGTACGTAAAAATTCACAGATAGTACGTAAAAACCCACCGGCACTGAATAAAAATCCAAAGACCCGAAATAAATAAAGCGGATCTTATGGAAAAACCGCTCTTTCCCTAGACTTTGTATTAAATTATCTCCAGACACCAAAAATAAAGCAATTAAATTATAACTATTCGAAATAATATGCATATTTTCACATTTTCACTCTGATTTACAAAATGCAGCCATTGATAGAAGCACTAGAAGTGAATCTCCAATTCAGTGTCTATACTTTATATCCATATATAAATATGATACCCCCTAATAAAGATAACTAGAGAAGTACTCAACAATGTCGAATATGGCCTCTATTGTTGGTTTGACCCCTTAATTACGGAAGCAAAGAGAAAAATTCTCTGTGGGTTTAGCCTTGAGGGAAAATCAAAAGTGATTCTTAAAGTTCAATCCATGTCTGATATTTGGCTGCGTTTAATAAAGTTTTGCCTGTTGTATCCTAAACCAAGTAAGTAGAGATGCATAATCCTTAAGCAAGTAGAGATTCAGACATCCAGTGGCGACTCCAGACACATATTTGAGGGGGTTGAGCTTTAACTTGCGATAAATCTTAGCAACTATATTAATCTTGCCAAGTACTAATATATAGTAATATGAGAAGAGACTAAATAATTACCAGTATACAGTCACTTATCGTATTCGTATGTAACATCAATTATCTTTAAAAGTCAATAGTATTTTTTTATGTATTTATAAATTAATATACTATGGTATAAGTACGATCAAATGTTACTTAATACATCAAGATGATTATGTATTTTTAATTAAGAATAGAGAAAGACAAAACAACCCTTAAAGCAAATATAATATGAGATAGAAAAATTAGCCATAAATATAGATATGGAAAAAAGGGGAACAATGGGCGTAGATATGCTATAAATCTAGATGGATAGATACATTGAAAGAAAGGAAGATGGGAAACAATGGGGTTTTGAACTCATGAACCTTTCAATACTGCATTTGTGCTTTTAGCCACTTAGTTAAAACACTAAGGCTTTGCTGCATGGTTTGAGGGATTTTGAGGGAAAAGAAAAAAAACTGAACGAAAAGTAGTTTTCCCATGTTTGTTTCAACGAAAATGAAATCGGTGAAAAGGAAAATGTAGGAAAATATGGAAAACGTAGAAAAGACCCAAAAAAAAAAAAATCGACTCTTGTGTCTTTATAGCAAAAGATGTTACAAAACTTATATTTTGTGAAAAACATATAATATTCCTCTAAATGTGTATAAGCGATCTATATGTATATTGTATACATACTATCATTAACTAATCAAATTCACTTAAACTCATTCATAGCTTTGGTTTGTTAGCAAGTTCTATAACCATAGTCCATGTATATCGATGGATATAGAATATAGATACCCCCTCAATCATGGCCCAAATCCACATGTGCAACTTTAGAACACTTAAAAAAAAAAATCGTTGTCATACAATCCAATTTAATAAAATTCCTCTATTCAATCTTATCACGTAATACTCCTTTCGTTCTTTTAATAACTTCCTAACTTTAATATTTTGGTGTTACATAAGAAACTTCCTAATTCCATAAATAAAAAGGTTTTACCCCATTAACTAATTGTTTATTATTTTTCTTCCATACTTTATTATTATTTTATTCAATCTCTCTCTTACATTATCTCCACTCACAACTTTAATTGGACCGGAGGGATTAATAGTCAGGAAAATTTCCAATTCTTCTGTACTACCACTCACCTGGTAATAAATAATTTAAAGTTTCGTTGTGTACTACCACAATTTGCTTGTAATTCAAATAATTATCGTGGTTTATACTAACATATAAATCATTTAGCAAAACACAGAATAAAATATTAAATTAAATAGAAAATTAAAAATTAAAAACAGTACAAAAAAGCTTTGCAAAGAATCACGAAAAAAATTACAAAAAAAATAAATTAACTGCCAATTCTCCTTGTAAACTGAAAAGAATTCCTAAATAACAAAAAAGGGAAAAAGTTAGTTTTTCCTTTAACAATTTCCCAAGGGATATGATTTTACGCCAAATTATTTTTTTCCCCTGCAGAGCCTAAATGATGTCTTTTCTGGAGATACAATTTACAAGTTACACATGTCATTAATTTTTTCTTCGTACTACTAATTAAGAGGCAAGGGCAAGTCGGGTTGGTAACAAAGCGCAACTCAGTTGGTAAGTCGCTTCCGCTCCAACAAATAGGTCCGGGGTTCGAGTCACGTTTGCCATTTCAATAAATGTTTAAAAAATAAAGCTGGGTCGGTGACCCCTTTCGACTGCTTGAACCGACTACTGCAGACATCCCTACTTAGGAGATTTAATATGACACACGGTCAACCCATTCTTGTTTTAAACTGGACTTGCCTTTAAATATGTGGTTTGATGATCTTGGTTCTGTTCATCTATTGGGCAAAGACCGCAATGAATTTTGTTTACTGTGGACTTTCTATTTCTGGATCATCTTTAGACACTTAGATTGGAAATCTAATCTTAGATCTTTGATCTAACATCACTTAGCCCACTAATGATATACTCCTCTGCCACTGCATGCTGGACATAGTATGTGGAAATGAACATAAAAGAACTCATTATGCTAACAAGTATATTTCGAAAAGAAGCCAAATATAATTCTGAAAGTTAAATTTATAATTCGAAAGTCAAATTTGGACTTACTATTTCTGAAAGTCAAATTTATAATTCGATTAAGTAGCATTCAAAATGAAAAAAAAATGAAAAAAAAATGTCCTAAAATGAAAGTCAAATTTATAATTCTGAAAGTATGTGGAGTAAAATGAAAAAAAATGTCCCAAAATGTTCTAACAAGTAACAAGTATGTGGACTTGCTATTTCTGAAAGTCAAATTTATAATTCGATTAAGTAGCATTCAAAATGAAAAAAAAAAGTCCTAAAATGCAGTTATCAACTTATTATCATGTTCTCTTCTAAATTTTCAAAGGTTGTTTTTAAAAAAAAAAGATGTGGTCACGTTAGTTATGTGCTTTTCCAAATTATGTCCGGATATGTCCATTTGACGCCGATAATATTATCTTCCTTTGCAGCCGGGTAGTGGAAGCTTCAGCAGAAACTATTATAGTCATCCCTGCAAAGGGTAAAGATGTAGCTGTACAATTACGAAGTCAAGATTCATCATGGAAGGATTTTCTCTTGAGCGTTCTCCACCTACCTAGGTGAGATGAGAACTTTGCTTCAAACCATTTTAAAGTACTCTGCAGAGGTCCTGGGTAATCAATTGATTTTGTAGATTTATGAATCTTATACTTATGTAATCATCTTTTTTTTTTTCCTCTTGTTTTCCAGACCGAATTACCACTCTCCTGTTTACCAACCTATCGACTCTGTGACAAATATCCTATTTTCATCTGGTACTACTGGTATGTATATATGGCACAAAATAGTTGCGAAGCGTGGTGCTTTTCTTAAGTTCTATTTTGCATTATTTGCTAATTGAGTTATCCATCCCTGTATGTATTTTGCACCTTCTGAACAGGAGATCCAAAAGCTATACCATGGACTCATCTTTCTCCTATTAGAGCTGCCGCTGATTCATGGACGCATATAGACATCAAATCTGGAGAAGTCTTTTGCTGGCCGACAAATTTAGGCTGGGTTATGGGGCCAATTTTACTCTATTCATGTTTCCTAAGTGGTGCTACTCTAGCCCTTTATCATGGTTCTCCTCTGGGCCGGGGGTTTGGAGAATTTGTCCAGGTAGCTTCTTCTTCTATGTTCAATGAGCAAGTTCTTTTTTTTTTTTACTGCAAGTGTTCTCTTTTGTGCAACTCTGCACAATGGTTGAGCTTTAAACGACCTTGCTAAGTTCTTTTCTTAATATAGAGCCCCTCCCACTAGCTTCTGTTTTGCTCCAACTTGATACTATCATTTACCTATGTACGAAATTACTCTTATTGCAAGTGTTGATTTGTATCTAGTTGGTTTGGCTTTAGCACCTCTCTCTCTGCTATGGTGAAGCCCTTGATCTTGGCTCATGTCGGGATTTAGGCCGTCCGGAGCGGCTGTTAGACGGGACACGAGAGCGTAACTGCCACCTCCAGGAGATTAAGACGCGTGTCCCATGATCGGACAGCTACTGAACACTTAGTTAACTCCTTTACTGTTTAGCTTTTCATTTTAGCTATAAATACTGAATTGAGCTCAGTATATGAAAAAAAATTGAACATTTTCCATTTGCGGTTTAAAATTAATTCGTAGTTAGGGTTGGAAAAGTTTGACTGCAAAAAGTCAAAGCGGGTAACTTGGGCCCGGACGGAGGAAGTAATTCTTATTCTAGGATAACCTCCCAAGTCATGTGCGATATTGTGTGACTGCAAGCTAAACCTTGGTAATCCTAAAAATTATCATGAATCTATACCTTTAGGACTGAAGCTTCTCGACAGATCAAATTGCCTATCCATTTAATTTAGGATGATATATTGAAGTTTTTCATGAGTCCATACGTTTCAACTTGTACACCAATAGGTATAGACAATGCTATTGTAAATGCATCAGGATTGATCTAAGAAAGCGGTTTATGCACTTGTAGGATGCAACAGTCACCAAACTAGGAACTGTTCCTAGTTTAGTGAAGACTTGGAAGAGTACATGTTGTATGGAGGGACTAGACTGGACGAAGATAAAGTAATTTATTATTTGAACATACAATATCCATGGTGCGTCTAATTTGACGGATGAATTTACAACTAGACTGCATATTGTGCAGGACGTTTTGCTCTACCGGAGAAGCATCCAGCATTGATGATGACCTCTGGCTATCCTCGAGGTCTCTCTACAAGCCGATTATTGAATGTTGTGGAGGCACGGAGCTAGCATCATCCTACATTCAGGGAAACCTTTTGCAACCACAGGCCTTTGGAGCATTTAGTTCTGCTGCAATGGGTTCAGGCTTTGTCATTTTTGACGAAAACGGGCTTGCTTATGTAGGAATTTCTAAATTCTCCTTGCTGACCCAAGTTCGCTTTAGATCTAATTATCTTGTTTGTTGGATTCATTTGGTTTTAATGCCTTGATTAATTATAATATTCCTTCATTCACCGAACATATAATTTATGACATAATTACATCAAAGTTTTTCTATTCCGTATCCAGATTTTGTGAGTTACAACCTGTGTATTCTGTTTCAGCCTCATGATCAACCTTGTGTTGGTGAAGTTGGGCTGAATTCTATATACATGGGAGCAACTGATAGATTGCTGAATGCTGATCATGAGGAGGTTTACTTCAATGGTATGCCAATGTACAAAGGAAAGGTAATGCTTACTTCTTTTATCCTTCATAGGGCTCCATTTGGGTTTGAGCAATATATTGTAGTCTCATGTGGCAAGGGTTTGGCTTGTATATTTATAGAAGAAAGAAAACGTTGTGGATTGTGTGATGGGAGAAAACATCTGTGATCACATTGTCTTGAAAGTATATTTACCCAAAAAGAAATAAATGCCATTGAATTTTGTATCAGTTTTATACGCACATGTAATCTCGAACGAGAAAAGTCAAATAGCAAATGTACCAACTGTCCATAATAATTACTATTAACTCATACTCCCTACATCTCGTAATGTTATGTGTGTCACTTTGTTGACAAAGGTTTTAAGAGCTAAGATGAAAATGTAATAAAAGTTGTAAGTTGTCGATGAAGTATGAGAGATACCGAATAATTAATTGATATATTAGGAGGTAGTATCAATGGCGACGCAAGCTCTTTGACTCCACAACATTTTAACAACCAGCTTGATGAGAAACATACCCTATATTTGCTGTTTCGAAATTAATTTCTGTACAGGCCCGGCCCTGAGCATGCATGTGCAGCCAGCTTGCTCAGGGCCCCCTATCTTGAAGGGCCCCTACATTAAATTAGAGATTATATATGTCTATATGTTTACATGCAATAAACAAGCATTAAAATATATGTCACCAAGTGGTAAAGTTGATAATTCTCTTCCAAGAGGTTATGACCTTGATGGTGTCATTCCTTTTTTAACTTACCTTTAAAGATCACATTTTAAGAACCATATCCTACATAATGTCTTCTTCCAGCTCCCATTCCACCTTCATTAAGGAGTCCAGCAAGGTACTTTCATAGTCTAGAAACTGTAACATTCTGCCTTCATTAAGGAGTCCAGCTAGGTACTTTCATAGTCTAGAAACTGTAAGTACCTGTCGAAATTAATTGACCTATTACCTCATGGGACTAAAATTGAATTTCACCATATTGTTCTCTAGGAACTGATAACATGAATCCAAGTGCATTTCAATATCACATTCTCAAAAGCCAATTCTACACAAATCTGAAGTTGGTTATCATTTGAATGGCAGTGGAAGCAACAACTCTGATGTCATTATCTGAAAATCAGTAACTGAATTATATTTGTTTTTCTCAGCAACTTAGAAGACACGGTGACATCTTAAAAAGAAGTGTAGGTGGATTTCTGATGGTGCAAGGAAGAGCTGATGACACCATGAATCTTGGAGGAATAAAGGTAATTCAAATCCTTCCGTCACTCTGTCTCGGTTTGCTCGCTTTTCACATGGTGGAATTGAGTCAAGATTACATGCTTAATGTCTCCAGTTAGTGTATACAATGAGCTTCATGTATAGAACTATTCTCTGCGTGCAGACAAGCTCAGTTGAGATCGAGCGTGTGTGCAACAGAGCTGATGAAAGTGTCCTGGAAACTGCTGCGATTAGTGTCACGCCACCTAATGGTGGTCCTGAACAGTTGTGCATATTTGTGGTCCTCAAGCCCGGATTCAGCATTGAGACTGATGTGCTAAAGATAAAATTGTCGAAGGCCATCAGGGCAAGCCTGAATCCATTATTCAAGGTTTGAATTTCAGTCAATTTACACTTCTTTCCTTTGGTTTGTTTTCCATTTGTTGAATGGATTGATTTCTTCCAAGAAGAAAGACAATACCGTAGGAACTGCACACTGAATAATTGGCACCATTGTTGATAATATGAAGCTGAGTCCTGGTTTTACATTGAGCAGGTAAGCTTTGTGAAAATAGTCCCGGAATTTCCTAGAACAGCATCAAATAAATTGTTGCGGAGAGTGTTGAGGGAGCAATTGAAGAATCAACTTCAGATGCAGAGCAAAATTTAAGTAAACTATTATTGGAATTGTAATCAAAGTAATATTACAGTTGAGTACTTAATGTAATTAAATTGGTCTCATTTGTAACATATAATTTAACTTTAATTGCAATAAATAAATGTCTTTAATATAATTACAAGTCCTAATTCCTCCTATAAAAATCAATTCATCATGAAAAATTCACTCAATTTCTCTTTCTTAAATAAAATTCCAAGTCTAATTCTTTTCTTCTTTTAGAACAAAGTCAGCAATAACAAAATCAATTCATCACGATTTATAATAAGCAATATTTTTCTCCATGTTATCTAGTCAAATGAAAAAAATGATCAATTTGAATTAAAAAAATTAAAGTTTCTTTTTATTTATTTAGGTAAAGGAAGGATAAAAGTTTTCGTTAGGTTACATAACAGGTTAAAAGTGCTCATAAATTTGTAGTGATCGAGTCCAAAACTCGTCCTCATTACTAGGGCTCTTTTACGATCAGGTAGTCTTTAGCCCTCTTTGACAACAGACAATTGAAAATACACATTAAATGTTTGATCTAATGATTCACATCAAATCGTCTTGGGCGATAAGGCGATTGCCCTTTCGCCTTTTAAATATTGCAATAGAGAAATATAAATATTAACAAAATACCACATTTACCCTCAAAATGAAAAAAATAAAAAGTTATTTATTTAATTAAATTTCACGAAATTATTATTTATTTTAATTTTAATTTAATTTTTAATTATTATTATTAATTAATTGTTCCAAATTAAATTTAAAAAGTTTTGAACACACCAATAATCAATCCCACACCACATCTCTCGCACGATCTTCTTCCCTACGTTTTCTCCTCTCCCTTGGTCACACACTTCATTTTCAATTCCTCTTTTGTTACCGCTTCTATTTTCAATTCCATTTGATATTGTTTTTTTACCCGCTCCAATTTCCTAGAGTAAAAACTCCATACAGTGTCGTCGGGGGCGGAAAAAAATATTCACATAGAGTTTAATCCAAAGTAGAGGTTTATACTAAATTTTTTTTTTATATAATAAAATAATGTGCATAACTTAGATGTTATATTTATTAAATAAAATTATTAAGTACTAACTTGACAAGCTACAAATATTGATCCAACAAAAAGGTTCATATATAGATAAATTACTACTTATACGGACGATAAAAGATAGATTTACTACTCAAAAGTTTAAATTATTATCTCAAACAACTTTAGATAAGTATTTTACATCTTAAATTTCAAAATGAAAATCAAATATATTAATAAATATTATT
>JAYMSP010003120.1:0-21007 GCA_036897095.1 Plantago elongata
TTATTTTATGCTTTCAAACTTATAAAATATTATGTTTGGCTTGTGATATTCGGTATTTGAAGTAGGAACTTATCGGCGTGTTTGAAAATTCTTTGCTAGTATTATATGTATTTTGGAGTTTTGCAAATACTTTAATGATATATATTGAGTTTTGGAGGTTGACATAGTCCTTGATGCCCGGACTAGGATATGGGGCGTTACATGTTTGTTAGTCTTTTTGAATGTGACATGGTAGATTGTTATAGGTCTCGCTTTGAACATGTACATGGATAGTAACATACACGATTTTGAACACATAACTTCAATGAGCATAAACAATCGACTATAAGAGGTATAACGTATTTAGAAAAATATACGTGTGATTCATGGTATTAAGGCATATTCTGAAATTCTTGCAATGATGCATGTCTTGTGAATCTAACTTGAGAAATAAAATAAAACTCATATAAACATACTTGTCTAACTTGATTGAAATGCTACGAACTAACCTCTAGGAGACGAGACCGATGTAGTCCGACCATGTCTACTAGGTTTGTCTCCCAGTTGAAGTTCCAGTCCGAAGGACTGGTACTTGAACTTTTATCATCCTGCTTGTTTGTCGTGTCTGTTCGGTCAGCTGGGGTGTCAACATACGTCTGTTAGTCAGATAGGTGACTCTATCTTTGTCTGACAGACAGCTGGGTTGGGAGTTATTGTGTGTTTTTCGCTGTCAAGATGGACCCTCTCATTGAAGTTTGTCCCCCAATCTAAGTGCGAGTTCTAGAGGCTGGTGCTTGGACTTATGGCCTTTGATTCGGAGGAGTTCTTTGTGTATGAGTGACCATTAATTCTTCTTACTTCAACCTGTGTAAACCACTGAGATGCTCGTGGCGCAATGTGTAATTTTAAACAAGTTGAAGCCAATAGGAACAAATGTGATGACATATGGTTGCTCTCAGTGTGATGGATAATTAGTGCTGACTTAGCAGTGTTTTCAATGGTCAATTGGAAAATGGATGTGTCGGGTGGGCATTTATTCGACCATGCACATGCAGTGCTACCCGACAAATGATTGTAACCGATCTCCCTAGAAAGGTTTGGCGGGGTGGGGCGGTTGACCGACCTGCTGGGTTAGTTGACCAGCTAGCCCCTGGTCAAGTCGGATGTGTTGGAGAATTCAATCTCGTAGACATAATTTGAACGTTAGTACCTTGATCGTGGGTGGATGTTGACTGTTTGGGAGTGCGCCAGCCTGTCGTTGTCTACTTGTTTGGACTTTTTGGTGGATGGTGTTAGTTACATTGCCAGTCTAACGAGTCATGTTAACTGCAAGAATGCTCCCACCCCCTTTGAGAAGGTTGGATGGAGGAGGGTGGGGCGGTATATCGACCTACCTAGATGGATTAGATAACCAGCTACCCCTGGTCAAGTCGGCTTGTTTGTAGAGAAATCAATCTCATTTAGACAAAGTTAGTTTATACCTTAGCATTTGGAGGCATGTTGTCTCTAAACAGTGTGACAATTGGACCATTCTCTTTGGCGGTCTTTCATGGAATTGGTTGCCAGGTGGTTGGCTATCTGCGAGTGTGTCAGACCCCCTTGAAAGGTTGGGGGTGGGGCGGTAGACCGACCTTCCTAGCTAGGTTAGATAACCAGCTAGCCCCTAGTCAAGTTGGCTTGTTTTTTGGAGAATTCAATCTCAAATGTGAAAGTGCGAAAAATAAAGCCTTAGAAATGATACCTTTTCAAGATTATGGCATTCCAACTGTTGGCTATTGTTCTACCATTCATGGCTTCTAGTTTGTAAGCTCCGTTGCTTAATACCTTGGTGATCTTGTAGGGAACTTTCCAGTTTGGTCAAAGCTTGTCATCTCCTGTCTCTTTGGTGTAATGTAATATCTTTCATAGAATCTAATCATCTTGTTTAAATGTTCGTAAGCATATGTTCTTGTTGAAGTGTTGGGCAGCCTTTTGTTGGTAGGCTGTGTTTTGGACTATGGCTCTTTCTTGTGCCAATGTTTCATCGTTGCTCTGTTCATCGACCATTTTATATCTTGATGTAGGTAATCCCACTTCGATGGGTATGACTGCCTCAGTTCCATAAGTCATGTTGAACGGTGTTTCCCAGTTGGAGTCCGTGGTGTGGTTCGGTAGGACCACAAGACGGCTAGAAATTCGTCTGCCCACTTCCATTTTGCCTTCTGAAGTCATTTTTTGAGGGTGTTCATGATGGTCTTGTTGGTTGATTCTGTCTGCGCATTGGCTTAGGGATAGCGTGGGGTGGAGAAGGTAAGCTTGATCCCCCATTCTTGGCAGAAATCATAAAACTCATAGTTTATGAATCGAGGTCCATTGTTTGTGGCAATTTCATTTGGGACTCCAAACTTGCAAATGACATGTTTCCATATGAAAGTCTTTACCTCGTGATCTTTTACATGTTGGAAAGCTTCCGCTTCTACCCATTTGGTGAAGTAGCTTATCACCACTAGTATGAATACTCTTTGACCAGGAATTTTGGGGAGCTTTCCAACTATGTCCATCCCCCAATTTTATGAAAGTCCATGGAGCAGTGTATGGGTGCAACTTTTCATGTGGGAGATGATTGATTTGTGAGTGTCTTTGGCATGGGTCACACCTTCTTACAGAGTTTGTCGCATCGGCCTTCATGGTTGGTCAATAGTATCCTGTTGTTAGTGCTCGATGTGCAAGGCTCCTGGCTCCAGGGTGGTTGTCACACTCACCTGCATGTAATTCAGTCAGAACATGTTTGGCTTCACTATCTGTTACACACCTGAGTAGGGGTCCTGAATAGGGTCTCCTATAGTGTTGGTCATCGAGTAGTGTGAAACGGGCTGCTTTAGCCTTCATTCTCCTTGCCTCGCTCTTGCTTTCTGGAAGTACTCCATCTGACAAGTATGAAGTTGTGGGAGTCATCCAAGTCGGTTGTCATGATTTCATCGACTATGTTATTGGTGTCTTCTCCCTTCCATGTTGCGGGCCATTGCACATAGACTAATGGGATTATCATTGGTATTGTTGTGCATGCTGATGGCCGCTCCTAGGTTGGCTAGGGCGTCTTCATGGTTGTTCTCTTCTCTTGGTACCTGCAAAATAGTGAATTGCTCGAAGGAGGATCGCAACTCTTTGACCAACTTCAGGTAGGCCGCCATTTTTGTGTCCTTAGTCTAATATGAACCCTGCAACTGGTTAACCACAAATTGTGAGTCTGACTGTACCTTGATGTTCTTTATGCTCATGTCCCAAGCTAGGTTGAGGCCAACTATAAGTGCCTCGTACTCAGACTCATTGTTAGTTGCTTTGAATCAACATTGAATGGCTCTCTGGATGGTGTCTCCATATGGCGAAGTGAGAGCTACACCTAGTCCACTTCCCTTAGTGTTACTGGAACCGTTGACTATGAGCTTCCAAGGTAGGTTGTATTTCTCCTGCAAACATAATAGATCCTTTCCGACTTGGGGTAGTTCAGTTGGGGTAAAGTCTACTATGAAGTCTGCAAGTGCATGCGATTTGATGGATGTGCGAGGCTGGAAGGAGACGTCATACTCACTGAGCTCGACCGCTCATTTGAACAATCTACCAGATACTTCAGGCTTGTGTAAAATATTGCAAAGTGGAAAGCTGGTTAGGACCACCACTTAATGGCATTGGAAATAAGGGCGTAGCTTCCTTGTTGTAGTGACTAATGCCAACGCTAGCTTCTCCAGTTGACTGTATCGTGTCTCAGCATTTAGGAGGGACTTGCTCACGTAGTAGACTGGGAGCTGGTTTTGTCTTCTTCTTCGACTAAGACCCCGCTCAGTGCGGTGTCGGAGAACGCTAGATATATGAACAAAGTATCTTCAGCCTTGTGCTTCGAGAGTACTGGAGATGTGGTGAGGTAGCATTTGATCTGTTTTAAGGCGTCTTCGCATTCATTTATCCACTGGAAGTCTTTAGCCTTCCGTAAGGTGTCGAAGAAAGGACGACACTTCTCGGAAGATTTGGGTATGAACCTATTAAGGGCTGCTAGCCTCTCAGTCAGCTTTTGCACATCTTTAACACACTTGGGGGAAGGGATATTAACAATTGAACGAATTTGATCAGGGTTAGCCTCAATACCTCTTTGTGTGACCAAGTACCCAAGGAATTTCCCGGTGGACACTCCAAATGAGCACTTGGTTGGATTCAACTTCATGCTGTACCTGCAGAGAACTGAGAAGGCTTGTCGAAGGTGGTCTAGGTGTTGGTCGGCTACCCATGACTTGACAAGCATACCGTCGATGTATACCTCCATGGTGTCCCCCAGCATGCTAGTGAACATGCGGTTGACTAAGCACTGGTAGGTGGCTCCTGCATTCTTGAGTCTGAATGACATGACCTTGTAGCAAAAAGTACCTCTTTCGGTGACGAAGGCTATCTTCTCTTGATCCTATGGGTGCATCAATATCTGGTTGTACCCTGAGAATGCGTCTATGAAGCTTAGTATCTCAAGTCCAGTTGTAGCATCCACTAGCATGTCTATGTGTGGGAGTGGAAAGGAATCCTTCGGACATGCTTTATTAAGATCAGTGAAGTCGATGCATACTCGCCAGTTGTCAGTCTTCTTTAATACCACAATGTTAGGCAGCAAGTCTGGGTAATGTACTTCATGGAACGACTCAATGTCAAGTAGCTTTTGGACTTCGTCATTGATAACATTGTTCTACTCTAGTGCGAACTTCCTTCATTTATGTCTGACTAGTGGGTAGTTTGGGTCGACTTCGAGCCTGTGTGAGATAACCTCTGGGTCGACCCCTGTCATATCTGCATGCGACCAAGCATAACAATCATGGTGAACCTTAAGGAATGTGATAAGTTGTTCCCTTATCTCTAGCCTCAACCTTGCCCCAATTTGAAACTTGTGATCTGGATAGTCTGGGTGAATCTGTGATTCATCGAGCTTTTCCATTCCTGGCCGATCAGGATCGATTAAGGGGTTGAGTTGTTGTCATTGTTATAATTCGGCTGCCTTTGGTTTCAAGGCTTCCATGTAACATGCCCTTGCATAACGGTGTTCACCAAAGTTCTCCTTCACTCCCACTTGGTTGGGAAGCGAATAACCAGATGGTAGGTGAAAGGCACCGCTTTCATCTCATGGATCCATGGTCTGCCAAGGATGGCATTGTAGCTTGACGGACTATCTATGATCTGAAACTTTGTTGGTAGGTTGATGCCTTCTGCGTAGACATGGAGGGTAACACTCCCAACTGTATACTTGCATTCCCCACTGAAACCATATAGAGTCGTCGGTTGGTGGAGGATGACGGTCTCATTTATACCCATTTCTGTCAAAGCACCTTGGAAAATGACGTTAGCAGAGCTCCCATTATCAATGAGAGCTCTCTTTGTAAAGCAGTTTGCAATAAGTATTGAAATAACCAAAGCATCATTGTGAGGACTGATTAGTTGCTCAGACTCTTGGTCTGAGAAGCTAATAGTCAAATTAGACGAAGAGATGTCTGATACTCTACGAACATTGAGCTTAGGCCTTACCGTTTGCCTACTATGGCATTTCGCACAAAGTATGAGACACCACTAATCTCTGACCCCCCATAGATGACATTGATTACCTTGTTGGTCTGAGGGGGCTCAGATGGATCAGTGCCTTGCCGACCTGCGAGGGTCTTATTACCTTTGTCATAGAGGTACTCCGTCAAGTGCCCTCTCTTCAACAACTCGGCTACCTCCAGGCGTAGAGATATGCATACTGAGGTTAAGTGTCTGTGATATCCATGAAGCTCACACCACTTGTTGGAGTTTCTCTGATCTGGAGGCGTTCTGAGCTTCCCTGGCCATCTGACTCTGTCACCCATGCTCGTGATGACTGCGACACACTCCTCTAGTTCAATGTTAAGAGAGTAGTTTGGAGGTGGTGCTAGGGTTTCTGTCCTCCTTGACTGGTTCAGAATGCGAGGTGGATTGTTGACCGGTCCATGCCTTCTCTCAGTCTAGTATGGTCTAGCACGGTAGTCCGAAGCCTTTCATTCAACTTGTCTTTAAGGCTTGGGTTTCCAATGGCCACTCTGGACTGACACATATGGCCTGTTAGCATCATCCTCCTCCCATTTTATTTGTGCTCAGGCTTTGGTGAGCACACCCTCCATGGTACGGCACGGGTACATGGTTAGATCCTTGTACAACCCTGAGTTAGGTGGCAAGCCTTTGCGGAAGGCGTTGGCAGCAGTGTCTTTGTTGCAATTTGGAATGGATACCTTCTCTTTGTTATATCTCGCCACATAATCCCTAAGAGACTCGTTAGGCCTTTGTCGGACGCCATATAGGTCGTCCGATAGTTTTAACAGTTTACGACTACTAGCAAATTGGTCAACGAAACAATTTACCAACTGAGCAAATGATAAAATAAAATTATTAGGGAGGTTTGTGTACCATTGGAGTGCTGGGCCAATCAGATATGATCACCCAAACTTCACAGAGATCCCTCTGAATGGCTATGGTGAACATTCTCTACTTGTATTGGGAGACATGATCATCAGGATCTATCGTCCCATCGTAGAGCTTCATACTTGGAAAGCTAAATTTGGCGGGAATTTCCACCAGTGCAATGGCATCCACACGAAGGGTGAGTTGGCGAAGCTGTTAGGCAAGCTCTTCTTGATAGGAGTGGGTACTCCGGGGATCCTCTAGATCATCTCTTCCAAACTTACCAGTTTGGAAACTAGTTCCTCATTGCTACTTCCATTACTTGCAGAGAGGATTAGTAACTTGTCTAGACTTATACCTTGAGGGTGTTGATGTGGCGACTCGTCAAGCACCCTTGTGTTAGCACCCTCGAATGATACCCTTCTTCTATTAGTCACCAGAGTGACTTCGGGAACTGATCTTGGTAGGGCCACTGTTGTTTGATAGACTGGAGTTACAGGAATCACCCCTTCCGTCTCCTCAAAGGTTAGTCGGCGAGCCTCAATGGTGTTACGTGGTGGGTTCTCCACTCTAGTGACCTGAGTCTGTCGGCGACATGAAACCTCATCTAGGGTATGAGCCTCGCTTTGAACGACGGACTCCACTTTCTCCTTCAAAGTCGGTTCTCTTCGAAGACATCACGGTTCTCATCCTCAAGGAGCATGATCTTTTGGGTGTTCCCTTTCATCTGGGCGGCCAAGGTTCTGATCTGAGTGACCAAGTCGACCTCCTCAACCTGTTCCATAATGGGTTCGTCGGAGCGAGACATGATGATCGCTTGGCGTGGTATGATCATTGATACTGGATTGTTTTGATAGTCGGGTCCCCATAGTGGCGCCAAATTGTAGACTCTTAGAACCTACAATCGAGTTTAGGTTGATGAATTGGAGGACACCGACAACCTGCAAGGCAACAAGTAACAAACCTAGGGACGTAAGGTACCAAGGTGACACCGGTGTGGTGCCAACTCTAGGAACTCTGATGCTCAAGTTAGTAATCAAGTGGAGAATAATAAAAAGCGACAGTGAGAGAGATGGAGGTCGACTTATCCTATTGACGGTTCGATAAGGAGGGAATGATTACCGACAGGGGGTTAGCTGACCATGTGAGAGGGAGCTAACTAGTGGTAATCGGTAAGCAAGGTGGGATGGTGGACGGTGATGCTTGATCGTTTGATTGACAACTTAAGAGCTTGAACGTCTAATTGATTGCTAAAGCACTAGGGATCGAGAGAGAGGCGTTCGACTGATAGCTAGGGTTTTCGTAGTGTGAATAAGATTATCCCTTTCTCCTTCCGCCTTCCTTCCTATACAAACCATCCAACCGTTAGAGTCTGTACCCACCTCTCATATATTTCGGGTGAGGAGTGTTTTCGTGGGCTGACTAAGTCTAGTCGGTTGCTTATTGACTGACTAAGTTAGTCAAGCAATGTGGGTTGGTCAGTCCATTAGGCTAACATGGTTTTCCTTATGAAGTAGGTTGGACGTGTCTCAAATCGGTTGAGCTCGCTTTTGACAGACTTAACAAGTCAGTCAAGTAAGGTTGGCTCGCATGTTTGTCAGACTCGCCAAGTGTGTTGACTAGCTTGTTGGCCCGCTAAGAAGTCGGGAGGCCAAATGAGTTAGCCAGTATGCAAGCCTCATGGTTGGATGAAGACTCCACTAGGTGGCTTGGTTCAGCGGCCTCTTGGAGCCCAACCCGCGCGTGAGACTGAGATGGACTCATTAAAGACCATGGATTGGGTCGTGGCCTTGATGGACCAATTTGCCAGTCTTGTTGGAAGAGCGAATTTTGACCAATAGAATACTCTTCTTTTTGTCAAGCCAATCGGGAGGCGGCTCTCAAAATTAATAATATCTTTAATCGTTTTAGCCTTGCTTCTGGAAAATAAATTAATCTTGAGAAATCAACTGTGATTTAGTTGCAACGTCGATGAGGTGATGAATTGTCATTCTTGCGAGGGTAGTAGAGAAACATTATATGTACCTTGGGTTACCTACGAGGATGAGAAGGTCTAAGCGAGAAGTTTTTGGTTGGCTTCGTGAAAGTTTGAAATAAAGTTCAAGGTTATGAATATAACCAGCTCTCAGAAGCGGGTAACGAGGTGATTATAGGCCAAATCTACTATCCAAACTATTCACACTTGTGTAATGGGTTGTTTTGAACGTATTGATGATCTACTCATTTAAATCGAGTCAATCATTACCAACATCTGGTTTGGGGGTGGGGGTAACAATAAGAAGATGCATTTGGCGTAGTGGCAAATTCTTTGTGACTCTAGAAAAGATAATGAGATGGATTCTAGAGATCTTAAGGCATTTAATCTTGCTATGTTGGACAAACAAACATAGAGAATTATCCACTATATCCACTTACCTTCTTAGTTAAGTGTTTAAAGTAAAATATTTTTCAACTACTGATGTTCATGATGCTATTCTTAAATCCAATGCTTCCTTGAATTGCAAATTTTTATGTTGTTTGGTTCAAATTATAAGGTATAGAGTAGGAATTTTTTTTGAAACCCGAACGTACTTTCATTATCCCAAAAACAATTACAAAGTAGAAGGCGACCTAAAAAGGATTCATCCTGAAATGTCAATGACTAAGGAAAAGAGCAACCTATGCTATCATCAAGTACCCAACATGGGTCTTTAAGTCTGGCACACTCCAAGCCCTATAAACTATAACATCAATAATCTTTTGGACGACCCTATTAATGATTGGAGGTCCAGTCATCGTACCAAAGCAGGAATCATTTCTAAATAACCAAGTTTCGTACACAGTTTTAATAAACGCAAGTTTGAGCAGCTTAGCCCTCCAACCACGACCTCTAGTCATATGCATCGTCCATATCAATTCAGTAGGTCAATCTCTCGATGTATGCTGCAGTCTCAACCAAGTAAGGATATGCGTCCATATCACACAGTAAGTGCCATACTGGAACAATAAATGAGCCTGTGTCTCCACGCTATGCACATAATATACAAGTTGCAGAATCGATGAGGCCATGTCTATGCAGTCTCTCTCGTTTCTGCAGCCTCTCCTGACATGCCATCCACAATACAAATTGAGCTCTCGGGCTCGTAATATTCTTGTAATTCAAACTCCTCCACGCCACTACATCACCATTCCCTCACAAATCACGATACATAGGTCCAGTGCGGAACTTTGTAAGCCGCAACAAGGTGTCCCATCTTTGATTGTTATGAGTTAGAGGGCGACACATAAGTATACCTTTGAAAATCTAGGAACACGATCGGGGAATAGGGCGCGTAAGCATATGGTCTTGCGGTATATAATATGAATGGATCCATTTAACTCAAAGGTTATCTTGCTTGCCACATAAGTTCCAGTGTAGTTTGAGCATAAATGCCTTGTTCCAATCTTGTAGTGCAATGATTTGTAGACCGCCTTGAGCTCTAGGTAGACACACTTTTTCCCAGGAAATTGGAGCTTTCCTAGTGATAGTCTCACTATTCGACCAGAGGAAAGATCGACATATAGCCTCCACATTATGCAAAACGCCCTTGGGCAATGGGAAGCATTGCAACCAGTAATTCGCAACAGCAAATAAGACACTTTGAATTAGTTGGACCCAACCAGCATAACTGAGAAGCTTCGCACTCCAATGACGAATCATGGCTACAATCTTTTCTATCAATGGTTGGCAATGGGTCACCGTAAGTTTTCTGCTCATGAGAGGAACTCCCAGATACCGGAATGGGAATGCTCCTTCACTAAATCCAGTCACCAGTTGAATTTGAGCCTTGACATTATCATCAACCGAACCAAAATAGATGTGACACTTTGTCGGGTTCACCTGGAGTCCTGTGGCCCATGAGAATTTGTTGAACATGTCCATAAGTAGTTGCACCGAGCCCGGGTCACCTCTAGAGAACAAGAGGAGGTCGTCTGCAAAGTTGAGATTGATAATTTGCAAATTCTCACATTTAGTATGTAAATTAAAGTCAGGTATGCTCCGCAGACTTTGTAAGGTGCGATACAAGTATTCCATAATCAGGACAAAGAGGAGAGGAGAGATGGGGTCTCCCTGTCGGGGTCCCCTCTTTGCTTGTAAACATCGAGAGGCCGTGCCATTTATCATATACATGTAAGAGACCGTAGTAACACAAATCATGATCCATCTTATAAACTGGGATGGGCAGCCCAGCTCTGTCAATATACTCTCCAAGGCACATCGCTCTACTGTATCATAAGCCTTTTGGAGATCCATTTGCATCATACACTTAGGAGCACCATGTTTCATGTTGTATCCTCTTAAAAGTTCATAAGCCAGGAGAATGTGATTATGAATATGCTGACCAGGAATGAATGTAGCCTGACTCTCATGTACAAGTCCTGGTAATACTTTACTTAGTCGCGTAGTGAGTATCGAGATGATTTTATATAATGTAGTGCAACAAGAGATAGGTCGAAAATCTTTTACCGATTTTGCATTAGAAATCTTGGGAATCAAAATTGGTTCAATATTAGTGTAATGAAAGATAACTGAATTCCATGACAATTTGGTCAATCTCCTTTTACTCCTAACATTCTAAGCTAGGAGATGTTACTGTAGCAAATTTTATTAAAACTGATGGTGAGGGATGGAATGGAGATTCTTGCCTGGTGTATTCTAGAAGGATGATTTGAATAGTATTTACAAATTCCCAAATTTTGATTTAAAAAATTTGGGTCTAAAATTTACTTCAACAAATGAATCTACTTAGTACAATCGATCATGTACCATATTGTGACATAAATCAAAATAAACAAGAGAAGAAAGAGAAAATATAAGTTGATTCTTTGAAGTCTTAGTGCCACTTATAGGGTTTCCTCCTTTGGCTGCCAGGCGACCAACGATTTTGGGATTTCACTTCCTCGAGGACTGGTTCTCTCTCTGAATAGCTACTTTGATCGCGATGTGTGATTATCAGAACCTAAAGCACTATTTATAGTGTAAATTACGTGCGATGACCGTCACTATACATTAGACCCGACAGTCTTGACCCAAACCCAAAACCCGATCCGAAATGACCCGACCCGAACCCGAAAGTAGACCCCAAATTATCACGTTCGCCATACCGGAAAATGACCCGGGACCCGATCCGAATCCGAAATTGACTCGAAATTTCCATACCCGAAAATGACCCGAAACACGAATTGTCCCGGTGTATCCGAAATGGCCCGACCCGATTAGAATGATATGAATAGACCCAATCCGAAATGACCCAAATTAGAATAGACCTGAAACCACCTGAACCGAAATGACCCAAGTTTAGAATTGACCCAAAATGACCAGAATCCAAAATGACACAAATCATCCGATCCGATTGGATCCAAAATTACCAGAATTAGAATTGACCCGAATCATCCGACGCGTACTCAAACAATCCAAAATGACCTAAATTAGATTTGACGCGAAATCACAAGTATAACAATGCATTCCATTACTAGAGGGCACTGTTTAAAGCATGAACCTCTTATAACTTGTTGATGTAAAGGGAATAAACTAAAGTTATTGTATATAATCTAAATTTTTTATTATACTATAGGAAAGTTGGTTGGACTTGAAGTATCTCTTTTATTAAATCTCATATAATTTTATCTATAAAAATTAAAAAATATTTATGAACATGTTTTTGAATTCACCTCGATAAGAAGAATCCATAGACATTAATCTTGAATGCTACTATTATAAAACTAGAATGATCGCAACATGCTACGAATGATTTTTTTTTTCACTTAATTTTTCAATCTGTAAAAAGGATGACTTTAAAGTTTATCCAATAAACTTATACCTTTTAATACTCTACTTAAAAAATTAAAAGTAAATGTAGGTGTGATTACATTGCATTAAGTTCATCAAGTAGTAAAGTTATATTAGTATACATTCTCCATTTACAAGTATAATTGTGTATCATCTATAAATTGTTTGAATATGACTTCAAACACCTCATAAACCATTGAATAATTCACTTGTAGAAACATTATATTCATTAACAGGTCTAAGACAAAAATACAATATAAGAAGAACCACGATTATTAAAATGAAAAAAACTACAAAGATGAATAATGCGAATGGAACAAATATAATAGATGTAGATAAATAATGCGAATGGAACAATTGGTTCGGTTCGCCGGCCAATTGAGTTTTAACCGAAAAAAGTAACATGAATCAATATAACATATGAAAAACAACACAAATCAAAAAACTATTGAATCAATTCACCACATTATTGATGAATTTGAAGAACTTCGACGAAATCACGTAGAAATCTGGCGAAAATCGATGAATTCCGACCAAAATTATTCTCTTAAACATCGTCGAAGGAGGCGGCACCAAGGACGGAGCGGTTGAGGAGGCTTTTGTATGTAACCGGAGGATATGTGGAAGGAGGAGGAGAAAGAGAAGAAGAAGAAGAAGAAGAAGAAGAAGAAGAAGAAGTATGAGTATGGATGTTTATCTCTCTAGGGTTTTCTAGAGAAAGAAAGATGGTTTGGTGTTATGAATTTTTATGAGAATATTGGTTTATTGAGGGTATTTATATGAAAGTTATTGACCGATACTTTATAATGAAACCGGATTTTCCTATAGATCAAGAAAATCTTTCATTTTACTATATTTACTCAAGTAAATAGGGTTGAAATATAGTTTAGATGATGATTTTTTTATCATGGTTAACGCATGTGTAATTAAATTCTAATTAGAATGATACGTGTCATGTTTTGGAGAATGGGACTCTTATTGAGACATGGAAAGCGGGATAGAAGATCCGGACCGAAATTAATTGACATTGTCTGCATTTTCTTTTATTTTCATTTTATTGTTAATTTTTTTCCTTTTGCAACAAGACTTTGGAGTTGGGCCCCTAAATTTTGGGGCTAGAGACTCTACGTGGTTGGGGTTAAACGGGTCTGATTTGATTCATTTTAAAGTTTTAGTAAATCGGTCAATGTGTACATATTGCTCGAACCTTCACGGATTTGACACGAAAATCTATTATATGTGATGAGATGACTCTCTGAGTTTAACTATATATAGTTGGTGAGATTGAATATGCCCTTCGGATGAGCCTCTCCACGGCACAATCTTCGAGTTGTGTCATTTCTCTTCAATCGTAATTATTTTAACTGAACTGAACTTAACTTAACTTTAAACTAAATGAGTGTTAATACTATATACTTTTACTTCACGGTGGTTGGCATTTAGTTGGTTTAGACAGATTTAAACCCAACAAGGGGATGAACACGGAAAAGTGCAAGTGCTAGTAAACGTATAAAACAAAGGAGAAGAAGATAAGCTATGGAAAACTAGTGTGGGTGGGGAAAGAGTAATATGATAGATAGGGTTGAAGCCGGTCCTCCACGTCCACGTCAGGCACCATTTTACAAGGCACAGTTATTTCCAACGGTTTCATCACCCCGACACATACCATAAATGCTCCTGCTTAATCCAATGGCAGGCAGATTCAGTCAGCCTTGCCGATTACCTCAATTCATCGATCGACACACTATTCTATATAAAAATTCCAAAAACTCTCTACTCATTATTATATCAATCTCTTCTAGCTTCTCATTGATTATATATAACTACTACATACTTGCTCCATCCCTTCCATTCACATTTGCCATTAATTATCAACAAAAACAAAAAGAAAAGGCAATTCATCATCTCTACTCTAGTCTCTACACACCCCTTTAATTAGTTTCTGTCTTTCTTTCCATTACATCATCATCATACGTGCTCATTTCACAAGAAGAAGAAATTGTGATTGAAACATCATCATCATAAGTGAAAGAAATGGAGTTGAAGAACATGGTTACTCTTGTTTCTCGCACTGGAAGACAATTGCAGCGTTACAATTTTCATGGTCACCGCCAAGTCGTCGGGTATATTTAACCCTCCCTCCCTCCCTCTCTTTTCTACTTCTCTTTACCACTTTCAATCATACATATAATTCCATCTCATATAAAAGTTCGAACTTGTAACGTTTCTTGTTTCCATGGTGTATATTGGTAGACATGAGAATGAAAGTTCTAGTTTAGGGCCAGTAACTGCACATCAACTCGCTCAATTGAAAGTTGTTCTGTTTCAGTTTGCCCTGAAATAGGACCATGCAACAAATTAGTTGCTTCTTCTATTTCACCCTTATAATGTGCATTAAAGGAAGATTATGTTATCAAAATTAAGCTGTGTGAGTGGTGATGGATTAATGGCAGCAGGATATTACAGCATATGCAGGAACAGATGCTTCCCTATTTTTGTCTTCCTGTCCAATACTGTTTTGTATTTTTCCTAATTACAATGATTAGTACTTAGTAAACACCATTATGACAATGCTGACCCATTCAATTTAAAGAGTTTCCAGGAATTTCTTGCTTCTTTTCTCAGTTGACTTAATCAGGGAATTAGTAAAATACAAATCCTATCATTGGTCCATTTGCGCGTAGAACATGACGCTATCTCTCAACGTTGAGTCTTTCCAAACAACTTTTAGAAATTTCTACCTAGTTACTTAGTCATTTCGAAATTCCCTTTCCATTCGTTTTCATTTTTTTCCTTTTCCTTTTTCCGATTTTGTTTACCATTGACCTTACAAGGTAATGTGGCTCACAATTATCAGCAAATTATTACCTAGGCCAGATTTAAGAACATTCTGTAATGTTGTAACTTGTAACTATTGAATTTGAGCAATGCATATGATTTAAGTGATGATTTATAAATAATTACCCTGATTGACTCTTGTGTAGAATTTGGAGTAACTATATGGGCTAGTGAAGATATCTTTGTAACAGTATTCTTGTTGTGCATTACAGGTGTATCCCTTACAGGTACAAATGTGGTACCCCTGGGAAACCACTGGTAGCGGAAGACGAAATTGAAGTTCTTGTTATCACTGCTCAGAGAAAAGGAAAAGGAATGTTGTTTCCGAAGGTTGTATCATGTTTTCAATCCTTCTATTACCGCTGTTTTTTGATTTATAATCCCTATAAGGCTCTACTAAAACCCACTAGAATAACCATTGTGCTGAAGTTAAGTTATTTTTTGTTTACTCAGGGAGGTTGGGAAAATGATGAAAGCATCGAAAGTGCAGCATTGCGTGAAACTGTGGAGGAAGCTGGAGTTCTTGGCAATGTTGAGGTTTGTTCATAACCAAGTAATCTGGATTTCTATATATATAAGGCGTAAAATATGTTTGCTTAAGTCATGGTGGTGGAACTTTGCAGCATAAACTGGGGAAATGGAGTTTCATGAACAAGAGCAATGACACTTGCTATGAGGGCCATATGTTTCCCTTGCTTGTCACGGAACAGCTCGAATTCTGGCCAGAGAAAGACGTGCGTCAAAGAATATGGGTAAGCCTTTACAACCCCTTCCATACAATTAACTTGCTTAGTCTAGTGAAGTTGCTGATGACATTCTAAATTTCTGGCAGTTAAGTGTAACAGAAGCTAGAAATGCGTGCCAATACTTGTGGATGAAGGAAGCTCTAGAACTATTAATAAACCGCCTGACAGAAGATAGTGAGGCAAAAGAGGACCAGGACAGGAAGTGTAACTTGCAGTAGTAAATAATGCTTAGACTTGGTTTTAACAGAATCATATCACCCGTCTATATACCTACTTACCTCGTGCTGGAAAGGCCGGCCAGGTATTGTAGGCTTGGTAACGATTGACCTCAGTTTGGGTAGATAATGCCAGTCGCCAGATTTGCAGGTCTTGTATAGCTTAGTTGTTTGGAATCTAGTCAGTAGTAATTGATTTTTGATGATTTGTGAAGCAGTATTTCTAATTTTTCCTCATCAGATGTGATTAATGTCATATCTCCAACTTGTAAGAATCGATCTGTCATGATGAAAATCTACAACTGAACGTCTATATCAAGGAATCAGAGGTATGGTTTTTTTTTTTAAATATTCAGATCGAGGGTGTTATGTTACGTTAAACTGTGTTGATGTAAATGTTGTATACCTGCATGTTGGTACATTTTTTATGGTGATAACTACTCATCTTATATGTGATTTTGTTGCATTCAAGATAGTTTGTTCAAAGAAGGAACCATAGATGTTAGGTTCCTTTTAAACAAGATGAAAGCACAATAGAGCAGAAGTCTAAGATGTTCAATCAGGCTATTGTTATATAGTTCTACTTATTATTGATGGTTGTTAAACTAGTACTTATTGTTGTGTCTAACTATCAGTAAACCGACATTTTGGATATGCAAAGTTTTATTCTACATGAACCAATAATTGAGCATTAGAAATGCCCTATTAAAAATCATGTAGGTTGGACTAGATAGTCTAATTTCCAAGTGTATATAAGAGGGGAAGTAAAATAAGGGGTATGCCTTTTTTTTGGAAAAATTTTAAAAGGTATTTTAAATTGTGTCATTATTTAAAAAAGTATTTTATGTTGTGATCATTCAATTTTGATACTTTATATTTATTATTTGTTCAATTTGAGTACTTTATCAGTTAAATTTATCGAAACTATTAATTTTGACCGTAAAAAATTCAATAGTTAATGAAAAAAAGTACCATACCGTGTGATTGTTCAATTTTGATACCTTATATTTTTCATCTGTCCAATTTTAATACTCCGTCGATTCAATTTAACCTAATTAATGTGCATATAGCGTGAATTAACATTTTTTAATAAAATATCGCATGAATAACACAAACTTTGAATTAAAAATTATTATAAAAATTAAAATAAATTTTAATATGAAAAATGAACATAAACTTAAATAGATAAAAGAAATCATCAAAGCTTAATAATATAATTTTGTTTTATAAAACAAAACCCACACCCATATTATTTTCCAACTACTTCTCCCACGTTAATTATTTGTGAAATCATTTAATTTTGGGTGGAGGGAAGTCGATTAGGGTTCTTGAAATAATTGGGAAAGAATTGGTGTGTGGGTTTTGTTTTATAAAAGAGGATTATATTAGGATATAATGATTTTTTATTGAATGTTATGTTTATTTTTCAGATTAAAATTTATATATGTTAATTATAATTAATTTTTTATTCAAACTGCATGTTAATGGAAAATGTTAACTCACGTTAATGTGCACTAGTTAGGTCAAAATTAACGGTTCATTCAATTTTGACAGAAATAGTTCTCAAATTGGTTAACTGAAAATTATAAGTACCAAAATCGAATTATCACAAATAAGGTATATTTTTTGGTAATGACACAACTTAAGATACCTCTTTTGGACTTTTTTCTGCAAAATTAACGGTCCCGTCAAATTTGACTGACTGAGTACCTAAATTGGACAAAAGATAAATATAAGGTACCAAAATCGAACGTTCACAAAATAAAGTAACATTTTCGGTAATGACGCAATTTAAGATACCTTTTTTTAGATTTTTCCCCTTTTTTGTTCAGTGTATCTTGGTCTTGGACGGGAGAAAGGTAACTTTAGTCCACATTTATGGGATCAGTGTGACGTCCAAACACCACTTTGTAATCGTTGTGATTTTTAGTCCATAAGTTTCTCGACTTGGCAAATGAATTACACTTTCGTCAAAGCCTAGACTAAAAATGATGATGTGGCGGTTAATATGATGATTTGGCTACCAAGACACACTTAGTCAAGATTTTTTACTGCCGTCTCATTAATTGTGCCATACATTTAAAAAAAAAAGAAAAAAAATCAACAATTATGAATTAAAAAAATTGTAAGCACATTTTTAATAATTCAAAAAATTATATAAAAATAAAAACAATAAATTACAAAGTTTAAATAATAAAAAAAATCTAAAAAATAAAATAAATAGAATAAAAATTCAAAAACGTTTTAATTTAAAAAAAAATAAAAAAATATTTTTAATAATCTGAAGAATATATTTAAATTTAAGAAATAAACTTTAAATTATTAAAATTTAAAATAAAATTTAAATAAAATAAATATTGATATCTGGAAAAATAGTGAAAACTAAAAATATATAGAATGATCCTTACATTTTATCGAAATTTGTCATTTTATTTTTTTAATTAATATTTGTTTTACATATAAATTTAAAAAAATTATTTTTTATAATTAAAATAAGTGAAATTTAAAATTTTATCTTATATCATGTGATGGTGTGGCAAATTAATTGAGTTGGCAGTTAACTCTTTTTGTCAATTAGTTGACTAAGTGAGTAAAATCGTCCACATAAATAAGTGAAGTGCCACATCATCATTTTTTGTCCAGACTTTGACGAAAGTGTACTTTATTTGCCAAGTCGAGAAAGTTATGAACTAAAATTACAATGATTACAAAGTGGTGTTTGCGCGTTACAATGACCCTATAGATGTGGACTAAAGTTGCCTTTCTCTCATCTTGGACAAACCAATTTGTGACTTGACAACATTATAATGTTTGAGACTCTTCTGGATAAGTTGAAGATTGGTGAACTTTTAAAGAAGGAAATGAATCCTATTATTATGATGTTGGTCAACTTCTGTAATATCCCAGTAATGTTAAACGCAACACGTTTTCAGCTAAACACAATATAAAAACTTTGTAACTTGACGCAAATGCCCCTTGCCAAAAATAAACTTTTCAAAATTTGTTGAAGAATTGAAAAAATTCGTTTATCGGTTCGAATAACATTACAATCGAAAGCTAAATAACACTAAATAACAACAGTAAATCAAATCGAAAATTGCATGAATTTTTTTTTTTTTGAAAAACATATGACCGGTTAAGTAACACTAAATAAACAGGAAACGGGGAAAAAAATTGAAGACATATCCGAAAATATGGCCGGTTAACCGGCAAATTGTTGATATGGCCGGTTTTTTAACCGGCCATATCTTGAAGACAGTTAAAAAATTTATTTTTTTTTTTAAATTTTTATTTTTTGAATGAGTTGATGAACTAGCCGGTTTTGAAACCGGCTAGTTCGTCAACCTGCCGGTTTTAAAACTGGTCAGTTCTTCGTAGATAATTTTTCTTTTTTATTGAAATATAAACATAGAGGAATAATTGTTTGTTAGAACATGGAATTTAAATATGTCTAATTACATTTTGTTACCTTATGAAAATATGCAACAGAGCATTAGTTGAAAGATAACAATTTTCTAAAATTTAAATTGACTACATCGTAAATCACTGACGTAGTCGAACGGCATAATTGTTGCCAATGCATTGTTCTTGCCTCAGTTACGTACTCCCAGTTTGGCCACAGTGGTGGAAGTGTACTTTCTCAACCAATGCGGAGTCTGAACCAATGATTTTGGGCAAACGCTATTGTCCACTCATGTCTACCGTTGGGGGGGTCCGGGGAAGCTGATTCCATGTCCGTACGACATTCCAATGGCAAGTATGTGAAAGACCCTAGTCTTACATATGCACAGAAGACTCGTTGATATGTAGTAGCTACTAGCAATCCCATATCTGGTAGTGTAAACCAATATTGTTATCATCAACGCATGATCCTGCAACCCAGTTTAGTGCATTTGCTATATCCCTGTATCGGTTTTCCCCCAATTCTCGTCTGTAAAGTAATTCGTTGTTCGTTAACTCCTGAAGAAGTTCTTGCCTGACACGTGGCCACTGTTCTTGTGAATTGTATTGGAGTTGTGCAATACATCTAAATCCGCAGTTTTCATCTCCACGAACGTTAGTCCATCCTCGAATATTGCGTAGCCCTTCGAGGTAGCATATAAGCTTGATATCTGAATGAACTACATGTACTTCCATTCGTGCTTGTATTATTTGTGGAGGCACTTCTTTGGGATTGCCTACCGGTTTGATCTTCCAACTCGACATGATCCTTTGACCAGTTGCTCTAGGATTTCTGCCTAATGTCTTCTTGTATCTGCTTGGTGGCTCCTCCAGATACGTGTATGAACTGATGTCACTTTCGTAGTATGACCTGAGTTCCTCCTCCGTTGCAGACTCCATACGGTCCCTTGCCCAACTGTCGAACTGGTCCCGTACATTTTGCTGCCTTGTCTGGTATGGTTCTCCCAAATTAAGTGTACTCCAGAACACGTGAACATCTGTGTTGGGATTGATTCGCCTTGTTTTCACACTTATTTCTTGGTTGCTCGCACGTGCATGGTAGTCCCCAACTGGTACGCAATGCGTGTTCACATTCATTGGCGTCAACGTAAGATCTTTCCTGGACCATCTTCCTTATAGCAAGATGTGTAACTACACCTCCAAGCATGTCATATATTCCACGGACCGGAAGATGTGGATGCTTCGTGTGCGATTTCTCAAACTCAGCGTGCATAGCATCATAATGCATTTCAAGTAGGTTATGCAGCTTTGGGAACCCCGGTGAAATTTCGAGTTTGAAGTTTCCAACCATGTCTTGTACCTAGCATGCTTTCCTTCAACCTTGCAATTACATTGTTGAATGTTAGTACGGGTAGCATAAACCATTGACCACAACTATAGTAGTAAATTACGAAATAAATGTAGTTAACAAATAAATATAGTAACGAAATTGAATTACATGTTGATCATGTCACAACCAAAGTGCAGGATGTCTTTCGTCCAAGCGTGTACAAATCTAGTGCAGTATGGGTCCAATCATATTCTATGTAAATAGTCGA
>JAYMSP010003121.1:0-20990 GCA_036897095.1 Plantago elongata
CTTGTTGTCTTGCAGGTCGTCGGTGCCCCCCAATTCATTAACCCAAATTCGATTGTAGATTTCGAGCGTCTACAATCGGTACCTGTTAAAATATTCACTAACTGCATTAAAAATGTAACGACTCTTATTAAAACTATCAAATTCATACTTAAAACAATAATAAAGTAGAAACACAAAATAAAAGCTAGAAAAAACAGTAACATTGATACTTAAAACATTAAACAATACATCTTACAACTATAACAATGCCTCTTAAACCAATAACAAAGATGAAACATGAAACATGAGCTAAAAACAATAACTTGAATAGGTAAAACTTTAATGATTTCTCTTAAAACAATACTAACGACTATTATAACTACAATAATATAGGAATATGCAACACAAGCTAAAAACAATAATATTGATGTTTTAAATTATAACAATGCATTTTAAATATATAACAATGACTTTCAAAACAACAAGACAGGAGGAACATGCAATACAAGCTAAAGATAGTAACATTGATGATTAAATCAATAATAATGCATCATAAAACTATAATAAAGTATTGACAAAAAATCAAGTCTTAAATATTTTATTATGGGCTAAAAATACTATAATGCTTCTTAAAACTAGAATTATATATTTTAAAAATATAACGGATTCACTAAAACAATAATATAGAAATATTTAATACGAACTAAAAATATTACAACGATGCTTGACACCAGCTTTTAAAACCATAACAATGCCACTTAAATCCTTAACAAAACATCAAATAACATGACTATAAAATGATTCGATTTTTCTGTATGAATTTTAGATCTGGAAACATGTCGTAAGATCATTGAAAAATGAAAAATAAAAAGTAAAATATCACTTCTAGTTGATTTTAATGAGAAAAGAAACGAATTGAATCTGTATAACGGTGAGTCTTAAAACAATGACAACAGTTCTTAAAAATATATCAATACTTCTTAAAACCATAACGAAACACCAGATAACATATGTGCGAAATAATTCAAAATTTCAAATGTACGAATTTCAAATTTAGTTTTAGATCTGGAAAACCATATCGCAAAATTATCGAAAAACGAAAAATAAGAGGTCGATATTCACCTCCGAATGAGATGCAAACCGGAAAAAACAACATGAATCAATATAACTTGAGAAAATAATAAAAACCACAAAATTATTGATTCACTTGAATTTTGATGGATTTGAGTAAATCCGGTGAAATTGTTCCGAAATCCGGTGAAATTGCTTTAAAATCCGGCGAAATCGTTGAAATTCGATGAAGATGATTCTCCTAAACATCATCATCGGAGGAGGTGCCGCCACGAATGTCACCGGTACATATGGGGAGGGAAAGTTGGAAAGGGAGAAAGAGAAGAAGAGAAGAAGTATATGTTTCTCTCTCTATAATTTTTTAAGGAAAGAAAAATAGTTGAATGCTATAATTTTTGTGTGAAATTGTTATTATTTGAGGTATTTATACAAAATTCACTAATCAATTTTTTATTATAAGACCAGATTTTTCTATAACTTAGACTAATCTATCCTTTTACTATAATAATATCTAAATTACTCACAAGTTACTATATTCATTTAAAACTATAGGCGTGATTATTGATGTGTCCGTGTCAGTGCAACTAAGTGAACACATATAAAGGTACAAGCATAATAATTAAAACACTCGGAAAAAATAAAAAAGCAATCTATATTATAATAATCTTCAAAAAATATTGATACAGCCCTGGACAATCTCCCGTCATGGTATGTTCTTGTTCACTCAAATTCCCAGCAGTTTTCCACTCCTTAGTCCTTACAATATGTTCTAGTTCCAGAGGCTTCAAATATTTTTTTCCCTTTCCCTCTGTCTCTATCAAAATCATGAAAAACATACAACAATAACTGCAGGTAAATGAAAAGGAGAAAACACATGACAAAATCTAAGATCGCTTCAAAGACCCTCTAACTATATGTACAATCAATGAAATGTAACGTTGAAATCATCAGACAATCCTCTTGAGGAACGCCTGTCAGGATCACTCGTGTACGAAGAGTAGAACTCATCATCCGTGTCCTTCTCCCTTACCTCCTCAACCATTGCTACTACATCTTTGATATCAGGCCTACTCTCCACGTCGTTTTTGCAGCAGCTCAGCCCGATTTTCAACAACCTCATCATCTCCCCTTCGCTGTTCTTTGACCCCGCCATGTTCTTATCAAATACATCACCACTGTCATCTTTGCGCATCACTGACTCAACCCATGTTGTCAAGTCCGTATCACTTCCCTTTCCCTGTTGAAGGAAGTTTGACGGAAACCGCCCTGTTAGGACTTCCAGGATCAGGATCCCGAGGCCCCAAATGTCGGTTTTCTTAGTGATCCGGCCATTTTTCTTATACTCAGGTGACTTGTACGATATCATGTGTTCTTCTGCGTGTTCTTGGTTTACTATGGGAACTAGGCCGTAGTCCATGAGCACAGCATTGTAAGAGTGGTCAAGGAGGACGTTTGAGGATTTTAAATGGCCGTGGGGTGCAGTTAAGCTTGGGAGCTCATCGTACAGGTACTTTAGACCTCTGGCTACCCCTTTCACTATGTTCAACCGTGTAGGCCAGTCAGGAGGCGGATGGGGACGCGATCTATTAGCTAAGATAAGAAAACAAAAATTAGTTGTTGGGGAATCCATATAACTGGATTAATTACACAATCTGTAAAATATTTAAATGAGACGAAATTATGTCTGGAAATCAGAATCTTTGGCTCATGTCCAGATCTTGAGTTGCAAATCTGCAAATGGCTTGGGAGGAGCCCTGGACTCAATCTAACTGTAAGACTTACCATGAAGATGAACAGCTAAGCTAACATTCTCGGCAAACTCAGTAACCAAAAGCTTCTCTTCCTTCCTATAGTAAAATGCCACAATGGGAAGCACATTCGGGTGGCTCAGCTTTCCAAGCCTTCTCATATGCTCATGGAACTCTTCTTTGTTCGAATTATTCATGTGCCTAAATCGCTTAACAACCATGACACGCCCGTCATTTAGCGCAGCTTTATAAGTCGAGCCAAGCACCCCGCTACCAAGAATCTCTGCTGATGCCTTGAGTAAATCTGACATGTCAAATTTACCCTTGTCTTCTTTTAGGAATGTGAGCTTCAACCCCTGCTCTGTCTTCTTCTGGGGGTCCGAATGCTCAGGGGATGAAGATACAGAAGTTGTCTGGCCTTGTTCCATTAGGTCTAAATCATTCAGATTGACTTTCCGTTGGGCTGCAGCGCCAGCGGAGGCTGCCTCTGGTTGCTGAGGCGTTTGTTTACGGCGACCAAGGATGAATACAACAACTACTAGTGCTGCCAATGCTGCCGCCACGGCTATTGCCACAATTACTATGGTAAAAATTGATAGGTGGTCCGAAGGAGCATCACATGATCTCAATGGGTGTCCACATAGCTCGGCATTGCCTGTTTTTTTGACAAAATGGTCAGGTGATCATCAAAGTCTGTATACATGCTCCCATCTTTTATGAAAGAAATTACGGTTTTCCCCCAAAGATGGAACTTATATGAATTTAACTGGCAGAATTCAAGAACCAAATCAGGAGTAATTCCTGTGTAATCCCAAAGCATTGAATTTGCTGAATGAACAAAAATGAACGAAAAACTAACCAGAAAACGCTGAAGCGTTGAATTCACTGAGGCCACGTGGGATTTCACCCATAAAATGATTGTTAGATGCATTGAAATATTTCAACCTGTCTTTGCCAAAAGAAGGTATTCCGCCATCAAACATATTATTCTCAAGGCCCAACTCAATGAGCTTAGGTAAGGCTCTCAATGAAGCAGGAATAGGCCCAATCAAGCTATTGTCACCCAGATAAATCTTCTTCAATGACAACATCCCGTCGAACGTGCCAAGCGGAATTTCTCCTGAGAACCTGTTGTGAGACAAAAAAATGCTCTTCAACGCGCCCAGTTTCGAAAATGCTGGCAAAGGGCCATCAAAGTTGTTGTACATAAAGCTTAGAGATCTCAATCCTTTCAGTTCTTTCAGAGTATCCACGTCAATCATACCCCCTAATCCCATATTCTCAAGCTGAAGGCCCCAAACTGAACCATTCTCGCACAGCACTCCATCCCATATCCCTCGGTCCCCTTTGCACGGTGCTCCGCTGATATCCCATGAAAATAGTACACTCGAGTCCCTGCATAAGAGATGTACATTCAATCAAATATGTTATATTTTAAACTCCGTACAAGTTTTGGACGTTTTGAATAGATTTCAGTTGATTCTGTACCTGAAAGACGCCTTGAATCTACGCAGAGTTTCGGCATCCGACTGGCCGGAGGTGGTGACAAAATGGAAGATGATGACAAAAAATAGAACGATCTGCCGATAAGGCCCCCACGAATTTAAATAGCATTTCCTCGCCATTTTCTGCGCGCACTTGCGTGTGCGCGCCCTAAGAAGGGCAGCTTCAAATGAAAATAACTTTTCCTTGAGAGCAGAGAATGCAGGGAATGAAATGGAGATCTTGGGGGGCAAGAAAGGAAGCCACAAGGAAGAAATGCCAATTATAGTAATGGCCCAATAATGAAAAATTATTGAGCATGCCAGGTCCGATTGTGTTTTTAGCATGGAAAGTGGAGAACTTTTTGCATGAGAATTTTCCGCTAAGCCTTTGCATTGGGGTACAAATACAAGGGCAGGGCCTTTCTCTCAACTTATAGAACATTCCTTTCCGTTTAAATAAGTGTGAAAATGCAAAACTTGAAAGTGTGTGTTTAAAAATCAAAGCAGTAATATATATAATCTCAAAACTCAGAAATTTATAGTCGCAGTGAGCCAAAATGTATAAATACCCTGATATAATATCTCGACTCTTTTGAGACTTCACCAGGCCCATAAACCAGTGGAATGTTGATATAACTTCTATTTGTAGCCTAATCAGTATCTTTGCTTAAAACTAACACAGAACCCCATTTAAGACATGTGCCCAAATCCAAATTTTCCAAAGAAAATTATCATAGTGAATCAACAGCGTCAGTACATATTCTGAGAGTATCACGAATCATTTGTGCTGTCTAACCAGTACGAAATAATCAAATAATTTTAGCATGTAGTATTTGGTAAATTAGTTCTGCAGCTGTGCCCCCTAGAAACATAGTTGGGATGGGGATGAGATGACCTCAATGGATGAAGCATCTTTTTCTGTCAAATTCTGAATATCCTACATCAACAAGGCAAAGGCCATCTGGTGGAGCAGGCGGAGCAGTAGCACGTCTACAAGTGGCATCCATCAGTTTTATCAATGCATCCTCACCTGCACCAGCAGCTGCTTCCCTAACAGACGTTGCTACAAGAACTCGAACCATCTACATGCACATGAAGCAAAATCATTTAATTTGAAAGAAATTTCTGCTTTGGCATGGAGGTATGGGAATAAAAAAAAACCTCATGCCATGCTTTATGCAATATATCTATGAAGAATTTCACCAACAACAAAAAAATAATGTTTAAATGAAAGAACTATCGTGGGGTTTAATGCAAATTATAGAAAATTGCAAGCTTTTCTCAGACGAAGCTGAAGATATAACTACCTTTCGCAAGAAGCGATTTGCGACCAACTCAATGCACATTATCTTTGTAGTGGTTCCATCCTTTCATATGAAAAATAAAAAAAGGAACGAAATTAGGCATGATAGGAATAGTTAAGCAATAGGAAGTGCTAACATATAAAAAGGTGATGTTAGCAAAATGGAAAAATATAGTAATTTTTGCAAACAAGCCTTTCAAGTATATTTCTACCCCCTTTGTCCCACATAAGCACCTTTCCCACCTTTCCCATTTATTTGTGCCGTGTTATAGGCTCGTTTGATTCTCAATACACATTAACTCTTTGGTAAGATGCCAGTATATAAATAAATACACACTTTTCTACATTTCACATACAGTTTATTGAGGATATATCGGGAAATCTGGTAGAACCAACATTGACTTTACAAAGTTCAATATTTCTTAATCCATGTGCCCAAGCCGTACAAGCCTATGTTTGCGCAATGAAGGATTATTATTCTGTCTCTTCTACTCATAACCGACTGAACAAAAACGCAGCATCTGCATCTGCATTCTCAAGCTTAATGTGCACAATCAAGAACAATATGTGCACTGAAGATCTGAATTGTATATGGGTGATAGAATAAACATACAATAGAACCTATGTCAGTCAGTGGACTACCTCAGGGCAGGATATATAGGCCTCTTCTGCTCGTGCATGGAAAATAAAACACTCTGTTGGTGGACCACTGAGACACAACACGTAAATTGTAGTCAGAGAAAAATGATATTCATGTGTTCACAAGCAGCAGAAGGCAATTTAAGTTAATCTCAGGTTACCAGTATGTACATCTACATCCAGGGTAGCCGAGAGTAATAAAACATAAGTGCTTATTTCAGGGTCCAGCTCAAGCAAGAGAGGCAAAAAATAAATCATATTATCTAGGCCAAAATTCACTATATACAGTTTATCTCCAGATTGCAAGTATATATACACACACAGATATTATATATCCAGATTACAAGAATATTATAACAAATCAGAAAATTCATTGTGACAGACTATGAATTTGCAGAAGAGTAGAAAAAGTCTTACACGTTTCTTGAAGCTTTTGTATCCCGTGCAAACATTCTGTAGGACAGTACTTTCCCCTCTAACTGTTGTAATGAGCGGTTAACATCACTTATATTAAATATGGTAGGTTTCTCTCCTGTTTCCTGTTCAGTCTTGTCACCATCCTCCAGCATATATCCAGATTTTTCCTCATCAGAGCTATCTTGTGAATCACCGTTTACCTCAACACTTCTCATGGATTGATTAGATCCGGTGCACGTATTTTGACCATCAAAAGGAAAAATATAGAAGTAGCGTCTCCACTTTGCACAGAAGTTAGGATGAAATTCACGTGATACCTAGAAAGGATTATCTATGTAAGTCAGTTTTTCAAAAACAAACCTCAGCAAACTATAGGGATTATGTATTAAGTTCACATATATAATGATATAAACATTCAGGAGCCTGAAAACATGATGCAAGTTCATTACTGAAACATCTACCTGAGAAACTGAAACGACATTTATTTTTCCGGGTGCTGCAAAATTTATTGATTCCACAATATCTTGGTCTTTAACATCTGTTCTCCATGTATCTAAGCATAGAAAAGATGGAGCATTATGCAAATTGCATATGGAAGATATGAACGGGTACAGCTTTTCAAACAAACACGTTAAGTTGTTGTAGTACATTTGCAATCACTTACTATAGTATTTTAGGAGCAAGCCTAATCATGAAGTACAGGAAACATAAATTGCCGTTCAGTATATTTCACCAATTCACATTGTTTTTACACCAAACAACCACGATAACATAAGATTAAACATTTTGAATTATGCCCTCTATAAAGAGGTGTTTTTGTGGAGTTACTTTGTATCTTATTAGTAATTAAAGAGTAAATACACTTCTTCCTTACATGTACCATTCTATATCTACTAGGAGTAGTTACCCTAATATATTAGTAAATAGAGTGCTCTAGTAAGAGAAGGCACCCTTAAATCTTTGTTATAATAAAGTAGTGAGCATAAGGTGTACTCTACCCTTCAAGCCTTAAAACTAATAGCTATTAGTGGCTCTATCTTTACATGAATAAATAAGGCCTAATTGCTGGATATCCACCTTAACGCTTTAATATAATAAATAGCATCTAAATTTTGAGGAAGTCGAGCTAGCTATAGCCTGAAGTAGCATATAAAGGATCTCTCCGGAAAGACTCTCTGGCTATGCACATAATATACCAGGGTGACCTTGTTTTAGTATTTAGGTGCATTTGATAATATATGGCATCAGAATTTGGGAGAGGCAGAGAAAGGTAAACAGCAAAGCAGAATGACATAACCGACATACAGAAGGAGCAAACTTGTTCAAGAGCAGTCACTCCTTTGTCTGTACGCCCAGCAACAACGGCACAAGCCTCTATCGGTAATTTCTTTTCTTTAAGCTGCTGCATTTTCTTTTCATCAACAAATTTTCCAACACATCTTTCAATCAATCTGCACAGAACAGAAATATGGATCATAAAGTGAATGCGGACGTCGCACGCCAGATATGCACTTGAGTGATGATGGTTAACTGCCCCCACCAGCTAGTTAGTAACATAAAATATCCTGGTGAGTATACTCGAGTAAAGGCTTCTGCTGTATTCAAATGATATTTACAATTTGTAAGTGAATTTATTCTCATCAATAAGGAAGTATTGGATCGACAGAACAGTCAACTGTTAACATCCAATGCATAATTTGGAAGTAGATGTAGGAAGCAAGGCTCCACATCCCATGATATTCTCAGGATTCTAATTTTGCTCAATCTTGCATTGTGATATTGGATTTGCAACAATTTATCTAGTGTTGGCTGTCAATATCTGGTAGAAGTTCAACATGCTAGTGATTTGGTGGAAAGCACAAAGGTTACTTGAAAACTGAACAAGGAGTGGAAAGAACACAATAGAAGAAGTACACACATCCACCATTCTTTCGAGAAAAGATTCTTATGGTAGCAAACAATCAAAGATTATGGTACTATGTGGCTGAAACATACCCTTGAACAGTATTTAAACCAGGCTGTTTCTGCCAACCATCAAAAGAAGCACCATGATATGAATGCACTATTTTGTAAGTGGTCCTTGCCCATCTTCCTTTCCTATCTTTAGCTGGACGAAGACTCATTGATTCAGATTTATCAAAATCTTGTACAATTGCAGCACCATCATCTACAGCATAGGTCTGTGTAAAACATCTCTTTGATAAATAAACCTCACAAGAATTTTACAATGTGTAATTAACAACTGGAGGAAACCTATAGAAATCTAACGGGAAACCCCATTTATTCAGCCTCATCCAAATTTTAGCCTTATTAATGCTACAGATAAAATACATTAAAACTATATATGTGGAGTAATACTACTTGGCAATAAAGGAAAAAATGGTAATAGCTAATCACATTACTAACAAAATAAATTCAAAACAAGTACCTAAGGCTAGACGACGAAGTGCAGCTCAGTTGGTAAGACGCTTCATCTCCAACCAATAGGTCGGGGTTTCGAGTCACCCTTTAGCCGTTTCAAAAAGAAAACAAGTACCTAAGGCTAAGCACGTAAACCCTGGCATTAAATTTCCTTATCTATAACAACACACACCCCCATAACACATTAGCACTATCACCTCATCTAGAAGAACCAAACGCCACAGTCACTAATTTCCTATCATCCCCATAAACCAAACTGATTACAATCCAAAAACAATTAAATGCACATAGAAAATCATAGGCACAACAAAACGGAATCCTACCTCTTTCGAAAACAATTCCGAAATTGATCTTCGACCATTCACAACATCCAGATAAAAATCATTCACTCTTTGCCAAGGCCTAGAATACATGAACTGGTAACTTTCTCTGCGAAATCAGACACATTACACATCAGCATCAAAATACACGTTATTATAAACCTATGCAATAACAATTTGCATAATCATCATGCGCATTCCATCCACAATTACACAATCGAAACTGATATTCAGCTGTAAGTAGGTAGTAACTAGTATCTGAATCTATTTTCATCAATAAAACTGAGGCAGGTTCGGTTCGGTTCGGTTCAGTTGAGTTGAGTGAGAAAGAGGCGATTCAATCAAAGTAATGAAAAGCTAGAAATGGAGTAGCATGAGAAAGTTGATTACCTTGATGTCCATCTGATTGAGCTGCAGGAATCGGTGTGAATGTATTGAGCATAGTCTTTGCGAGGTGGAGGGTTAGGGTTTTCCATCAGGTTTCTCAGCCGGAATCCTGCCTGTGGCTGCTTTATCATTACCCTTCCCGCTCTTAACTCCGATTCATTTTCTTTTCCCTCTTTTTGTAATCCTAGCAGCATGTGAACCCAATTATAAGTCGGTTGGCAAATTAAAGTGAACTAGGCCGATTTCCGTCGATCTTTTTTAAACATGCATTACAATCAAAGTAAACCTTCACAAAAAATACAATCTCATGTTCAACATGTTTTCAAGTAGATGTGTGAGCACATGAAATGAACTAACCACGGGGGCTCTCATCCCACATTAGGGGTGGAGAGGAACTCAATAGTCCATAAACTATGCACTAGAGTAACCAAATTACTTTCAAGTGAGAAGTTAGCCCCTATCATTGAACATTGTAAATTTTTACCTCTAAGACTTTGTACTTCATAAATTATTTTCATATTACAAAAAAGTAAATGATTCCAAACTTCTTTATTTTCTAAGGAGTCTAAAAATATTATGGCAATTAGTTTTGATCCATGGAGGAAGTTGGGGGACTAGAAGTTTAATTTACTCATATATAAATGGTATGGTATTGAATTAAAAAACATATTTAACTTTGTGAAGTCGAGTCTTATATATGACATGTAATTATAGTACTCGAAGTTGTTATAATGTTAATGTCAATATAACTCACTTCCAATTCAATTATATGTATCTATATACAATACGATCTCCTCATATTTTATTTATACGAACATTCTTAACCTATTAAACGTATATAAAAACAATCGAGTAACGATAAATATATCAAAACCACCAATGCCTACACATATCAACTCACCCTAACACAATCTACATAAGTAACCTTACAAAATCTATAAACAATTCGAGTTTACTTTTTTTCTCGATTCAACGAATTCATTTTTTATTTATCTACTTTTAATTAGGTTTATATCCACCCACCCAATAAAATTCTATGCCAAATAGTTCGAGATTGTCCGAAAAGAAATTGAGAATTGGGCCTTGTCGATTACGTTAACTGGGTTCGCTTAAAAAAGAGCCCAAAATGAGATACCAAAGATACAGACAACATACAGCCATGAGTATTTCTTCACACTTCTCTTTCTCAACAAAGACACATCTGGCTGACAGCTGACTCAGGAAAAACCTTCCAAGCACTCAAGTCAATCCAAAAATGGTACTCTCTTAACTCTTCTACCTCTACGTTTCTGTATACTCCATAAAAATTATGTGTTTGCTTGTATGATGCTTTTCGTTACCGCTCATTTTCTTGTTAGGGTTTCGAATTTCAATACAAGTTTTGAATTTTAAGTCCATAGCTTGTCCTATTCTGTTAGAATGTTACAGCTTATTTGGATTCTGACTGTTCTTAAGCTTGAGTTAATCGTTGCTTTGCTCAAGTTTTCGAGAATCTGGGATAATCTGTGTTAGTGTTTGATGATGGTGATGCTTGCTTTGGGAAAAATATGGTCTTTCTGTTGCCAAAGACTTACTGTAGATGTTAAACATTCCATTTTTTTCTTTACTTTTGTTCCCCTTCATTTGACATCAAATTAGTTCCGTTTGGACAACCTATTGGGAAAGGCTTGTGTTTCATCAAATTAGGTAGTTGTAGTAGTTTTTTTTTGTTCTAATGCTTAGTAAAAGGAGTTTTTTTTTTTTCAGTACTTATCGTTTAGTGTTCGTCCTGTAAAAATTCATGATATGGCGTCTTGCTGAAGGTTTGATTCATTTGATTATTTTTTTTCATTTTGTTTGCAGTCTAACAGGCACACAATTATTCTCATACAAACATCTCACAACAGGGCTACTCGTACTTTCATGGATTATGATTCGATAAGTCAGGCAATGGATGGTATGTATACATCAATTTCTCCATTATATAGGTGTTTTAGAGTTGCATTAATTGAATTTCAATTAGTTCAGAAAGACTAAATCTTTCTTGCGTTGCATAAAAAAGTGTTTCTGCTTGATTTGAGGTCTTGAAGAGAGATTTGTGTTGGTAAGAGAGAGACTATGATTGCCATCATATTATGATAATGAAATACTAGTTTGAAGTGACAATGGTTTGCAAAATTCTTTTACTTCACAATGCAGTCCTCAAATTTGCTTTTATTTTCATTTGTGGGGTAATTAAATTACAACCCGATTTAAATTATTTCGTGCATATGTAAATCAATTTATCTTGGGCCAAATGTTTGTTGCGGAGTGCCATCAGTGCATATAGTGATGCAATGAAGCGGATTGGAGTCATACTTGTTCCTAGTTAGATTGGGGTTGATGTCTCGATCTATAGGTCATCCTGCCAGTGTAATGTCATCTGCGGGTGAGGAGTCATATTGCAATATAATATCCTGTCCTGAAACGGCATTATTGTTGAGCTAATCAGATGTTCATTAACATCTAAATTACATTGAGTTATTCACACCAACTTTCTGCTCCATGTCATTGTGTAAGCCTAATTTAATTTCATATATGGTAATCTCAATAAGTAATCATCTCTAGAATTTTGATAACACAGTTTGCGCAGAAGCATACATCTGCAAACAAGTGAATTCCCTTGGGATAGATTTAGGGAGCTAAGTTACTACAATGCATTATTTAGATATCAATGCTACATTTTCCTCTATCTTGATAACATGTTTCGTACAGGAATTTGTGGACTGTATGAAAGGAAACTCAAAGAAATTAATCCAGCCGTCAAGAACCTCAGTTATGACATCTCGGATCTTTACAATTTTATGGATGGACTGACTGATATGAGTGCATTGGTGTAAGCTTCTCTCTCTGTACTGCTGTACACTATGCACAGCCCTTAGCATGACTTTCTAGACTCACTAGCAGCAGTTATCTACTAGTTTTGAATCCATTCTGATTTTTTCACCTCTATCAACTCACTGCATGATCCTGGTTCTGTATACATGCTTAGCACATATTAATTGACTTCACATGTTCAGTAGTGATTTTATTATGTAGTTTGATTATACTATCATGGTTGTTTCTGTTGAGGTAAATACTACCTAGGTGCTAAGCAACACTCTTGAATTTCTGCAGTTATGATCACTCACGTCAGGCGTACCTACCGTATGACCGGCTGTGGATTAAGCAGCGCACGTTGCAGCATCTGAAGAAATTGACCCAGTGAGCTGTGTTCTATTTGCAACCAGTCTCTGGTTGAATATTGTAGGAGTAAGAATGATGAAACCATGTGATTGGAGTCAGTTGGTTGCTGTTCTCATGTTGTAATTTGTATCTAGTATTATAGTCGTATGGAATGTACCAAAATGTTATTAAAATATTGATGCATCTATGGATACGTTGCAGCATTTTGAAATATTGCTCCCTTTTGGAGTTTTCCTAACGGCGTTGCAATAAAAAAAAAAAAAGATTGTAAAAAAGAAATCAAACAAATGTTCGCTTTTATCTAAATTAGTCAAATTCAAAGGTTCTTGTGAGTTTGGTGAGGGTATGTGGTTCAGTTTTTGTAGGACTAGTTGAGACTAGAGAATTTGTGTAAGCTATTTAATTCATCTACAAAATGGAAAATTAATTTTAAGTGAATTACACAAAATAAAAAACTACACATGTTTAGTTCATGCATTATACATAACAAGTGTCATGTTGTGGATGGCTAGAACTTGTTGCGTTGACTCAAATACTGTCAAAATATGACGAAAAACAATAAAGAGCAAATTAAAATATCACAAATAATAATGCAGCTTCCCGAATTTTAAAAATACAGCTCGCGCTATTTCTTAAATTTTAAAATTCGACGAACTTAGATTTGTAAAATTAAAAACGTAGTTCGACGCCTTGTGCGTCCTTGATATGAAAGTTTTTGAAATAAGTTCGTGAACTAGTAAAAATATACAACGGAATTATAAATCATAAATCATGAAACATTACAAGGACTTTGAAATCATGAGAACAAAAGTGATAATGATTTCCCTGATATTGATCACTGTTCCAACAACACTCGCCACTCCAATCAGCTCGGCTTCAATAAGACGAACCGTTTTGAATAAGACTGCTTATGGCAGAATTTTGACGCGCGAAAATAATTTTTTTAGCTAAATATGTTTTATTTCAAAAGATCTCATATTTTTGGGAAAGAAGATTAGGGTTTGAAGCCTTGAAGCCTGAAGTTGAAGGGGACTTTGACAATACAATGGACTTGGACTTTGGCGAACGGTTCGTTTTAAAACGAGCAAGTTCGAACTGCGAATTTTTTAACAGTTACAAATAATTTTGTTAATTTTGATAAAAACTGATATAATTATTAAAGTGGTGAACTGGAATTTTCAAACTCTTCAACATAGGATTTTGACTTTAAAGTCATTAAAAAAGTCGATTCAATATCTTATTACCTTGAATTTATTTTAAAGCAGATAAATTTTTATTAATAAAATTATGAGGGCAAGAAATACTCTCGACGAAACAATTATAAAGAAAATGAACCATCAAAACCATGTGTATTATCCACACCAAGTATACATATCAAAACCCAACTAAAAAATGTGCCCGAAATTGCAAATGAGATAAAAACTATGATAGGTATAAGTGTATAATGATGCTCAAATCTTCACTAAACCACCTATGACTTTTCAACCTGAATTCAAGGCCAAACCAAAACCATCCAGACGAACAATAACACCGGGAACTTTGCAAACCAAAACCATCCCGCATCAATTTGTGAACTTTGCATTCTAGATGCAAATCACCACCAATCTCTATTGAGATAATATAATCACCCATTTTGAAGAATCGAACCCGTGACCTCATGATTACGGGGTGTCTCAGCTTGCCACTCAGCTATAAATTCTTTGACAAAGTTGGTGTTAAACGAACTTAACATTATGTGCAAAGTATAAACTTTTGTAAAAGTTTTATTGTAGCTTTACAAACATAAAAAAAATAATGATTCAACTTAAAAGAGCCTCAAACGGTGCAATAAAGTAAAATTTCTCCTTTAAAAACGATTAAAATTGACTCAAACTCCCGACTTATTGATTAAAGGGGAAGCGTATTACCAACTGAGCTGTACTTCGTTGTTAGTAAAGTAAAATTTTCTCATTTAAAATTTGTCATAGTGAGGTAATTTTATTTTTTTTGTGAAATATATGAATTTCCTATGTAATGTATGTAATTATATTTGAAAGTTGGATATATAATTTTTTTTTTTATTAATAATGAATTACAATTCAGTTTGTAAGACGATTTCCCTCTAATCTATAAATTGAACGTTCGCGTCACCTTTTCGTTGGAATAAAGTAAAAATTCAAACCTTCGTTTCAGTCTAAGTTGAAAAGCTGTGTCAAGACATGAATTAGGTTTGTGAACTTTGAAGCAACAGATACATGAATTGAAAACATCAAGTTGCACTAATTTAGTATTATTACTACTGTTTTGGGCCTTTTGGCAATTGACTAGTAGTATGACTTGGATGCACCTGCAAATTGGCAAATTGCAGAAGATCAACTATAATCAAAACCGCGTTGATTAATATTTTTAAAAGCTTCAGTAACCATGAAGATAAAGATGATTTAATGAAATTGTTTGTTAGGAGAATCGTGAGCTGAGACACCCCGTAATAAAAAGGAAACGGGTTTAATTCCTCAAAATGAATAATTTTACTATTGAAATAATATATAAATTATAACTGAGTCGAGTTAAACTGAACTGAATTGATTTTCAGTTGAAAAGAATACAACTTTAATTGTGTACCAAAACCAATTAGCTGTATGCAAATAAAATATAGATATTATTCCATACGTTCATTTTCGTATACTGTTTGTGAACATAAATTAGAAATAGTAATATTATACATGTTTAATTATTTATAAACTGAAAAGATAGAGTTACAGTAAAAATTAATCGGTTAAGATGTTAAAAATTAGACGGAGAGTTATTTAAAAGAGTGTGCACGTATGTACTATTCGAGGCGGAATTAAGGTTAAGCTACACGATACTTGAGTCACACCCATTTTTTCCAATTTAATCGTACTTTTATCAAATACTTTCATTTAAACTTCAACTTTTATAATACAATATCTAGTTAAATTTTAATTTTATAAAGTTTTTAACTTTTAATTTGTAGGAATTAATTTTATGATAATAGTAGATGATTTATAATTAGTAGACGATTCCGCTCCTGATATTATTTGATTGATGACTGATTATTTTTCTCATTCATTCAAAGCTGTTATATAATAAGCAAATCTAAGCAATCAAAGTAGGAGGATCATACCGTCATTCATGCCATATCATACCGTCATTCATGCCATATCACTTCTCAAATCCATTATCTTTATAGTTCTTCGTTTCATTATTTTTATAGTTCGCCGTATTTTAAATCTAATAAATCCATTTTAAAAGAGTGACATATTATAAATTATGTGAAATTGATGAACATTTTTATTAGTTATTAATGTCTACGTGACAGGTTGTAACAATTTCATTCACCATGCTGCATTTCTATCAGTGAAGTTTCCGTTTTCCCATTATATAGCTCTAACTTGGGTTGTGTGTATGTGTAGAAATATGTGACGAGAGTAAGGGGCTGATTGACATACGACTTAAATGCTCCGATTTAAATGTTTAAATAGTGATCGAAATTGTAGTGGAATTGTTAAAATTGTGTTTGATATAGAATTGTAATTGGATAGTGTATTATAGGTTTGTTATATAGGTAGAGAAAAATATTGCTACTGTAGAAGCATTTCGATCTTCGACATTTAAATGCCATAACAAACACAAAATTTCTGAATAGCTTTTAAACGGACATTTGGATGCTACTCCAATCAGCCCCTAATTATACAATATCATTTCATTTATCAGTGAAACAAACTTGGAAGGTTGATAATAAATACAATACAATTACACTAGTAAAATATATATACCTTAATCAACCTTGCGAATTTGGAGCTTTTAGCCGATCAATCCAAAATTGCCGGTCCGAAAGTCCGAACGAAAGCATTGTTTTTGGGCACCAGCAATATCCACCAAAAAGACCCAAACGCATTTTTTTTAAAACGGACCCAAACTGCATTATGATTTCAGCTTTTACTTCAACCCGATGCAATTTGCATTATTGCAATTGAAGTTGTTAGTGTATATGTGTACAAATTCAATTTTACAAATTCTCATTACGGACAATTTTTATCTAGAAACGACCCATGTTATCAATAAAATAAATCATGTTATTAATTGAATCATTATGTTATTAATAAAATTAATTTTATTGTTATATGAAAAATTCTAATATTGAGAATATATATGTTTTGATTAATAATATCGATGATTTTTTTTTAAAATATATAATTTCTCGATGTATTATCTAAAGATCGTCTCTCAAAAGGCGTGCTCATTAGTTTTTAGCTAAAATTTCATTAAATTAGTTTTTTAGTTGGTTAAAACATTAAGTTTTTTTCTTTTTAAATGGAGGGACTGTCAACAAAGTAATACATCAGTGACTATAGTATAAGAGCTAGAGAATATTGGAGATGTGAATAAAATCGTATATATATATTCTATTTAGGAAGGGAAGGTTAAATTTTGAACAAATAGAAGATAAATGAAATGCTAAGTTGAGTTTGGTACAATTGAAGTATGTTATCTTAAAAAAGGTTTAAAACTAACTAAAAGATAATCAGTTAGTTGATATAAATTGGAAAGAAAGAAGCTAAATTATAATAAATTGCTTCTATGATTCTGGCAGAAGCACCCTATTAATGTTACTTTTATGCTTCTGGCTCTGGTAACCTTATTTTGACTTTTTCATAATAGAAATTATAATATTTTATCTACGTCAAAAGTATAAAAGTAATATTTTTAAAAATTTCAAACACACACTTGATAATTGTGGATGAAGTCATTTTTATGCGTTTACTTAACTTTTATTTTATACTCATATTACAATTTCATCTTTTTAATTTAATTGAAACGTGTGTGTTTGCAAATGATGGTCTTTTATTTCCTTCTATAAAAAGTTAGTTTAAAGTTGACTTTAAGTAAAAGTTATAGTGTGTTTAATATATCATATAAAAAGTAGCATACAATTGTAAAGGCAGAAGTTGTAATGTTTGCAAAAATTAAATTAATTAATTATTTTTTTATTGGAAAAAAGCTACTACTTACTTAAAGCTTTTAGAAGCAACTATTGGATTGTTTATCTGCTTTTGGCGCTTACATGTTTTTTTCTAGGGAAGTTGCAGCAAAAGTCGTAATTTTAAACTCTCAAAAACTAGTTCAAAATCACAAAAATACTTTTTTTTAAGCATTTGTAGAAAATATTTCTTTTCTAATTTATTTATTATTTTTCATATTTTTATCTAACATATCCAACTTTATTCACTAATTCTTCTACATTAGTTTTTATTCTCTTCATCTAAAATGTCATTTAAGATTCATACAGTTCAATTTTAATTATTTATTTCTTATAGAACAATATAGTTCAAGTAAGTTCAGTTCACTTCGTATAGGTTATGTTCAGTTCAATTAATTTTGTAAGGTTCGCAAAATTTCCTCGTGTATCCAAAAAATTAATTTAATATTAATTTTACTATTTCGCACGAGCGAAAATATTACGTAAGTAGATTGGGTCGTATTTAAAATTTTAACGCCGAGCGGATTCGACGTCAGCTTAAGAATTAGGAATATACTAATAAAATAATAATAAAAATAGTAAAATAAAAATTATTTATTTTAATTTTCCTATGGCTCAAGTTCGACTCGAAAAGTGCTCGGGAATCGATCTTACATTTTTCCGAATTTTATTTGCGAGTCGTTTGGAAGCCAGAACGATCCAGTTGTATATAATAGTAAAAGTACCGAGATACCCTTGGCTCTTTCTTCCCCTTCCTTTCTCATTAAGGACATTTCCGTCATTTTGGGAGTCTTTCTTCCCCAAATCTCTAGCCGCCAGTTTGCTCCTGTTCACTGTGCCACAATTCAATTTTTACCGTGCCAAGTCGATCCGCCCGCGTGCAACACCACCCGTCCAACCAATCCCGGCCAGAGGTGGCGCTGCCAGACCCGTTACACGCGGAGGAGATCGATGACACCGCGTTACACGCGGCGAGAAAGAAGCCAACAACGCGGGTGAGTCACCACGCCACGCAGACGTCTTCCGGCTGCCGCACCGCCCTTCCACCGCCTCCAAACGCCGACCTTCGGCTATAAATACCCTGACCACTCCTCCATTCTCACTCGCTCACCACTCCTCTTCTCCCCGTTCTTCTCTCTTTATTCCATTGTCCATTTTTCTCCGCCCGTAACCACCGTGCTCCGGCCACCGCCGCCACCCTGCTCCGACCACCCGTCACCCATCACCACCAGTGCCGACTACCTCGTCCCGGAATTGAGTCGTTCGCTCGACCAATAATTCCGGTAAGTGTCTCGATCGAATTTCGATTAATTTCGAATATCGAACGGAAAATTAATTAATAATTCCTCGCAGCCGCGCCGCTTCGTCAACCCCGCCTCGACTGCCGTCACGCCGTCCGTCGCTCGACGCTCGCTCGGTTAGTGTTGTGTTACCCTCGTTTATTATAGTTAATTATCGGTAGTTAGCGTTAATTATCGTTAACTATCATCTAGTATTATTAATTATCGTTTATCGTCTTTAGTTACTAATAGTTATCGTTTAATTACCGGATATTATCAGTTAGTGGGGAATTTAAATTATACTGTTAGCCTGTTACATTATTAGCGTAGCCGGTGATGTTAAATACTGTATAAGTATATATAGTTTAGTGTCGATTGGCCGTCGACTGTAGAATAATTGCCGCAGGCTCCGGATTGTTGTTGAAGTAAATTAGACTGTATACTGTTGGGTTGCGTGTAGACGTCGACTAGAGAATTGGAGTATAATAATACTGTTGGTGGTATTGCCCTGTTAAAATAGATATTGGTTAGATACTCTTAGAGGTTGAAATTATACTGGGACAGACTTGCCGTCTGTAGTCTGAATTTATCTGATTAGGAGTCCTATACCGGATATAAGTTTATTGAGACAGACTTGCCGTCTGTCATGGATAATATACCTGATATAATTTTTGAAAATAAAATATTACCTTGACAGTTTTAAAAGAAATAAATAAGTTTAGGACTTGTAAAGATTAAAAGTCGGGTTTGCTAAATAGTGTCGGTTAGTTTAAACGCTGAATACTTAATTAATTAAAGTGTCATAATAATTGTAAAACTCGGATACGAAATTAATTCGTACGTCATAAGATAATTTACCTAGACGTCGTCATAAAATACGGGAAAATTGTCAGAGTCCTTTTAAGTGATTTAGGTCGGGAATTGAGTAGTATTGTTTATCTGTTTATCTGGAATTTCGGAGTCTCTTGACGTGCCGGATATATATGGTGAGTGATAACTGGCTTTCGGCATCCGGGCCTAGGAAAGTTTGCTAATGTTCATTCCTTGCACTTTCACTCATGTACCTGTTTATGTGATTGACTGTCTAACCCCGACTGCGGCCACCCGACGACGACCTATTGGCTGCGACTCGACTATTGATTTTGATTCCTAACTGTAAACTGTAGATGACCTATACTAGAATTACCTACATGTATTGACGTGAATTTCTATTGGTCCAGTTACTGAGTGATAGTGTACTCTGAAAAGGTTTTACTGTTCCCAAGTGATAGTGTACTTGAGTGATAGTGAACTCTGAAAATGTTTTACTGTTTCTGAGTGATAGTGTACTTGAGTGACAGTGCACTCTGAGTATTTTACTGTTCTTGCATGCCTGATCCTCATGAACTGCATTGCACGAAAACTGTTTTTTTTAAAAGCAACCACACACTGTTTTCTTAAAAATTGGGAGCCATATCCTGAAGTGTTGCCGTGCAAACGGCTTGGATCTCTGATCCTAAAGTGTTGCCGTGTAAACGGCTTGGATCTCTGATCCTGAAGTGTTGCCGTGTAAACGGCTTGGATCTCTGATCCTGAAGTGTTGTCGTGTAAACGCCTTGGGTTACGTCCCTGAAGTGTGTAATACTTGTTTCCCGAATTGCTAAAGTGCCTGATCAGCGTTGTGTTGGTTTGCTGTATTGTTGCATTCATATGCATTTCATGCATGCTTGATTATCCTCACTGAGTCCTAGTGACTGACACTCTCCTTGTTTCAATA
>JAYMSP010003122.1:0-20987 GCA_036897095.1 Plantago elongata
TTTTTTATTAGACTATTCCCCCCCCCCCCCTAGTCTTTTACCTTTGTCGTTATCTAGACTAACATGAAGAGAAAGAACAAGAAAGACCAGCTGCTGCCCAGATTGAGTATGTCAAAACTAAAGATAGCCAATCAGCCTACAGGTGCATACATCTCCAGAATGTTTACTGGATTCTTGAGCTACAACATCTGCTACTGAATAAGAAGTTTCCTAGTCCTATCTACATGCAAATGATTGCATGGAGAACCAACAAGCCTATTCTGCTTAATCCCAAAATTGCTCACAAGTGGCTTGATTTTGAGGTTCATGTGGGGACTAAGGCTATCATAAAGCCACTGGATTTTACCTGTCCTTTCAATGCCAAATGATGTACACAAGATCAGGAAAATGGATGGTACTCTCAACAAACAGAACAAACTAGGAGTTGAACCTTATGAATCATTTTATATGATGAAAGAACAATACCTAGATGACATTGCATACTGTGAATAAATTTACAAGTATCATCAGTTGTCACTGTTGAAAATTAACCTTGCATGGGTGTTGGGAAAGTAATTGTGGATCAAGAATTTCACTAAGTCTAAAAGAGACTATCTTGAGAATCATGAAGATCCTGACAAAGCTTATTGACAAGTTTATGATTTAGCCAGAAAGACAGAGCTATATGTCAGAAAGTTACTTTATGAATATCCTGAACACTGCAGGAGGGTTGATCCTCATTGATCCAGAAGACAAGAAGAAGTTGCCGAAGAACTTAAGGTTTCTGAACCCAAGTTATTTTTGAAGACTTGAAGGCTAGTTCATTAGGATGTTTACTTGGAGCTTGGACTCTCCTGTTGGCCTAATTTACTTAGTAATTTTGTAATTCTGCTGACCGTATTTCATCGTAATACAACTTGTAAAAATTTTCTCATGATCTGTAATGTTCTTTTTGTAGATCATACTCTCAGAAATCATGTATAAGAAGATAACTTATCAGCAAAGATCACTTCTTGTGATTTGGTTGAGTTTTACTTTCTGCACTTAATTTATCTGATAGAATATCATTTGAAATGATTAAGTGGTGGATTATTTTCATTTCCATGTTTGTAATAGGACTTTAAGATAATCATGGTTGACTGATCAAAAAGGGGGAAATTTGTTAGGAATATCTTTAGTATTTTTTATCAATCACCATAAGACTTATCTTTGGTACAAAAAGGTAACTAGTAATCTTGGTTCACTTGAACATTGTAAAAGAGGAAATATATTAGTATGTTAGTCTACCTAAACTTGTAATAGGATTGTTAGCTCTCTGAATGTAATTTTATATTTTGAGAAGGCCATGAAGAAAGATTCTTGCAATGGAGTTTAATCGAAGATTTGAAGACTAAAGATTGCACAAGTTTGATGAAGACATAAGGATTAGTCTCCTCAGATAGACTATGATTCAGAAAGCATATTGTATAGTGTATTTGGCACGTTACATGTCTCTGAATATATGACATCTTTGAGTCAAGGAGAATGCTAGCTTTCAGAAAGCCTCATGTGTCCCTTGAGACTACAGGACAAGAAATAGTACATTGTATTAATTACACCGACTGAAAGTCGATCAAGCTTAGTCCTCTCTGAAATATGAGAAAGTGACTTCTGAGTACTTATTTGAAGATATCAACGGATTGAATTCTGAGAAGGTCTAACGGATACTATTCAAACGACTCTCAAATTCATCTATATATATCACCACTTAGAAGCTGAGAAATACACACACACGAACTACGCTCATACTTTCATATCGAGCAAGTATTCTCTCAAGTATTCATACTACAATTCTCTCAAGTATTCATACTACCTTTAGAGGAATCCATTAATTTGATCGTTTTAGATGTTTGTGAAAAAAAAAGGATAAGAATAAAAGATACATGTACAGTGATATATATGTTATATATAATGTTATGTGCATTTTATATAAGATCTTTTATTTTTTTATTTTTTCCAGTCATTTATAATATTAAGTAGTTTAATAAACTGTATAACAAAAGATTGAAAAATGAAATGGAAACGCATGGAGTGTTGTTAGGAAACATTACATGGAAATAGGTCATATATTGTGTCATTCATGATTATTGTTGCAAGTGTAATGCTTGTCACGCTATTCTAGTGTGTGTGTGTATTTTGCAAGTTTGATTTGTTACTTGATGCTCTATATTCCTTGCTAATGACTTCTACGTTCAAGCTACACTAATTTGGATTCCTTTCATTTAGTTGAATTATTTTGTCCCCCAACTGTTTGATGAAATGCTTAAGCGAATGATTTTTTTTATCTTGTTCCTAATGTATATATGGTTACGTAATTTTCATAGAACTTTCTATATGGAATAGAGGTAACGTAACACCCTGCTCAGAATATTCCAGGCCTTGTACATGGCCATGGAAGCACATGTATACTTCAATTTATATTTGTACCTTACACTCAGTGTGTTCTACCATATAACTGAAAGAATATCTTCCGTAAATTATATATAGCACTAATATTGTCACAATAAACGAGAGTGGCCTTTGCATGTGACAATGAAGCTCAAGTAGCAGATTGCGAATCTAACATGATTCGAAACAACATTAGCTACCCCTCGATATTCAGCTTCAGCACTCGAACGAGACAACGTAGGTTGTCATTTGGATGACCATGAAATCAGATTGTCTCCAAGAAACACACAATAACCAGAAGTTGAACGATGAGTATCCAGACAGCCACCCCAATCAGCATCTGTGTACGAAATAAGATCCGAACCTGAGGATGGGTATAGATGGAGACCAAACTCAAGTGTTCCCTGTAATAAGGTCCTTTTGATCAAACGAATTTGAAATCCGTACGGTACCATTCCATTATCGAGTCGATTTTATGTGCACTTAGATACTTAGCATTAATGCATCATAACATGTTTATTCTTATTTGAATGTTATCAGTTAGACTAACTTGTAGGTTGTACAATTAATGGCTTGACATACAAGTCTTATGATTTGAGAAAGTTCAATGAGGGGAGATATCATCTCCGACAATTAGTTCCAAAATTGAGGAGACTCAAAGTATCATGTAGGAGAACATGTATTAAATGAGAAAAGTTCTTAAGGAACTAAGGTTTTATGTTTGTAAACCTCTATGAACAAGTAGATGATATATGATTTTTATTACTTGTGAAGAGTATTATTGGTTACATAGATGTTGGTTCAACGTGAAGTTTGAGCATGTTAGAGATACATGTGGTCTTACATTCAATAACGAAGTTCCAACTATCCTATATGAAGACAATGCAGCTTGCATAGCTCAACTAAAGGGAGGCATCATCAAAGGTGATCGGACAAAGCACATATCACCAAAGTTTTTCTTCACTCATGATTTACAAGAAGAAGGATCCATCCAAGTTCAACAGATTTGTTCCATTGACAACTTTGCGGACTTATTTACCAAGTCACTTCCACCTCCATCATTCGAGAAGTTTTTTCAAAAGATCGGGATGAGGCGACTCGAAGAATTGAAGTGATACTTTAATCAGGGGAGTTGGATACGCACTGAATTTCAAAAGTTTTTTCCCTTCGCTAGTTTTTTATCCCACTGAATTTTTCTAAGCAAGGTTTTTATGGAGGCAGTATCTCTCGCGTACCAACTATCACTAACCCATGTTCATTCAAGGGAAGTGTTAGAGAATAATTGTACAAGAGCTAGTATTGGGTTAGACTGTTATAGGCCCAACTGTTATGGGCTCTCTAGAAGCTTCTTTCTCTTCTATAAATACATGCTTGTACTCTCTTATTTAATACATCAGAATAAACCCTATTCTATTTCTCTCAACAACATGCATAATGTTTAAATTGTTCTTTTTCTTGTACAACAATATGTGAGCCCCGAGTTGTGCATCAACATATTTATTTCTTCCACTCTTGGTACCGAAACAGTTTGATTTATCGCTATATTAGCTCGTAATCGTAGTATCACTACTGAGTATAGTTCGTGCATGGAATGAGGGCCTACAATTTGCAAAAGTATACTACTTATCATGATTTGCTGATACACCATAAACCAGATGAAGTGTGAAAGGTTTAATTAGGAAAGATATGTGGTGTACAATAAGGTGGTGTTTTTGATGTCTATGTTGGGTGTTGTTGGCATAGAGTACCTAATACAAATATGAATCACATTTACATAAGTAAGTTTCACGAGAGACGGTTTTGTGGAGAGACTAAAAGAGACGGACAAACATTACACGCATAACAAAAAACATTAACTGTATTACTAAGGACATCATTGATATACATATACATAGAATATGATATAAGATGTTTGTGTCAACAAGTACTACTTGCACACTCTTCTTCGATCTTGGTTTCTTGGTCCTGGGTTTCTTAGCGACTTGGACCTCAACCTGAATTTCTTCAGATCCACCTTCTCCCTGAGCAACCAACTCGTCCTTGGCAGCCTATTACAAGGCTTCCTCATAAGCATGTTTGTACATACTACTGGTCACTGGGATGTCCATGTGCTCTCTGAGCACAACTTCACATTTCTCCAGAAGATAGCATATCTTCAGGCCATAGTGCATGTTTACTTTGGTGTTAGCACGGCCTTTGGCTATCTTAGGCTTAAATTCTTTGACCCTGTTGATGAACTTGGTGAATGCGTACTTACCCCAATTGAAGAGGTGTTCCTTCTCATTCACCTCTTTATGGCGAAAGGTCATCATCATCCAACGTTCGAAGCTTATTTGATCAATGCCTCCTTTGTTGCCATCGAAGCAACTGTGAAGTATACTGGCCAAGACATTCTAGTGCTCATAATGATGCCTGGTCCTAATGTCTCCCAGAATGAACGTTAAAGAACAATCGTTGATTTTGTCATTCGTAGCTTTCTCATACAAGATTTGACAGCATCATTCAAAACTATGTCTCTTGTATTGATCTCAGAAACTTGGCCGCGATTTTTCAATCAGAAGATATTGTAGAACTTGTCACAGTCAAAGACTATCTCATTACCTTAGACTTTTATTTTAATGTATGTTTCTTCAACGCCATTATTAAGCCTTGTGTATATTTCAGAGCTATTGTAGAACTCCAAAACATCCACTGGTGATAATCCACTACGAGCAGCAGTGAGGAATTACCTAATCCTTACTCTTTCAAGCATATTCAGGATGTAGTTCCTATCTGGAGTAGAGGATATAACAACAGTCAAATACTAAGCATCCATATGTGCTCCCCAATTCATTTTGAGGCTAGAAGTCTAGTCCTCTGGGTTGAAATCACCCAGGAAGCGTTTGTTCAACACCTGCAATTTTCTTTCTCCTTGCTTTTCAACATAAGAAGTCGCAACTTTATCTTGGATGAGGTCTTTCTGGGTGCCATATCTTATATAGAGTTTTGAGTAAGGTAATCGGTGAGAGTGCTTGAAATCGAGAGATTTTAGTCTATCTTTTCAGAAGACTAAACAAGGAACATATGATAAATAGAAGGATTTGCAGAAAACATAGAGAGCTTTTGTTGTTTTGATGCAAGATGAAATTTCTAATTTGGTAAAAGTGTTTGTCTCTTACCAGAATCCTTTATATATAGCAAGTGAAAATTACATAGATACAACATACGTATATAAATTATGTATGTGTATATGTGTACATTACATCAGCGTGGTATACGTTTCTACTTTGCATTAAATGCTTAGTGGGCCATGAATTTATTTGCAACAGGCATTACTTGCCGAGATTTAATCTCACCCGTTGAGATCAAACGTTTATTCATCAAGGGCTATGGTTGAATATCTTTGCAATGATATGAATCACCAAATGTTCACGTGTCCACTTAATGAATTTTGGTAATACATATTTATAAGTTATTGTTAGTGTGATAGAACAAAACATTTTGGACTTATCATTCAGAGATCAAGTCTTGTTTTTTGTTACTTATCATAAAAGTGATAAAAACACAAAACCCTACACATGTTTGACTCTCAGAAATATGTACTTTGTAGGACTATTTGTTCCCCCATACTTCATGACTTAAATGGTTTTCTAAGTTCCCCTTTTCAGATTATACCACTGGATATTGTCTTGTCCATAGTATTTGATTTCTAGTTTTACATACTCATGGACTATATACGAACTAGCCTTTCTGGATCCCCCTTTTCCAGAAAACCTTAGGCTTTTTGAGTCTCATGTCTCAGAAACCTTAACATCCTTCTTTTCATATAGGTTATTTAAATACCCATTTCTGAAACATGTTTCCTTTTCTCTTGTTCTTACTCACTCTTTTAGAGATTTAGAACTATTCAGTTCTTTGGCAACTCCATTAACCCAAGACTAAGTCTTAAGTTTAAATTCTACTTTCTTGGAGTGGCTTAGTGAAGATGTCTGCAAGTTGATCTTCAGTACCAACTTTTAGAATCTCTATATTGCCTTTCTCAACATGGTCTCTGATGAAGTAGTGTCGAACATCAATGTGCTTAAATCTAGCATGGAACTTAGGATTCTGAGCAATCTCAATAGCACTAGTGTTGTCACATAAAATGGGAGTTTTTGTTCATTGAGTCCATAATCTCTAAGTTGTTGTTGTATCCATAATATTTGAGTAGCACAACAACCAGCAACAATACATTCAGCCTCTGTGGTAGAAGTAGCAATTGAGTTTTGCTTCTTGCTAAACCATGAGATAAGTCTAGTACCTAGAAACTGACAAGTTCCTGGAGTACTTTTCCTATCAAGCATTGGTCCAACATAGTAACTAACCAAACTCAATCCATTTTCTTTAGAATACTACAACCCAGCTTCTACAGTACCTTTAACATACATTAATATCATCATAGCAATATTGTAGTGTGATTGCATAGGATTTGTCTGAAATCTAGCACACACACTAACTGCATATTAAATATCAGGTCTGCTTGTAGTACGATAGACTAGTGAACCTATCAACTTCCTATACTTATGTTCTTCAACACTTTTATCAGATTCAGTATAAGTCATTTTGATTCCAATGCTCATAGGTATCTTAGCATTCTTTTTAGAAGGCTTTAGATTGAACTTGTTGAGCATCTCTTTTGCATACTTTGTTTGACTAATGAATATTCCATCATTGAGTTGATTGACTTGCAATCTTAGGAAATAGTTCAATTCTCCCATCATGCCCATCTCAAATTTTCTTTTCATGTGACTTTCAAAATCATCACAAAGTTGCTTGTCTTTAGATCCAAATATAATGTCATCAACATATACTTGAACTAAAAGTAGTTTCCCATCATGATTTAAAGTAAAAAAAGTTTTATCAACTTCACCTTTCTTAAAACCACTTTCCACAAGGTATTTGGCCATAGTGTCATACCAAGCTCTTGGAACCTGTTTCAGTCCTTACAGAGCTTTCTGTAACTTATAGACCATTCTACTTTATGAGGAAACTTCAAAGCCTGGTGGTTGTTCAACATAGACTTTCTCAGCAAGTTCACCATTCAAAAATGCACTCTTGACATCCATTTGGTGACTTTAAAGTCGTTATGAGCTACAAAGGCTAGAAATAGTCTTATTCCATCAAATCTTGCAACTGGTGCATATGACTCATCAAAGTCTAAACCTTTAGTCTGGGTAAATCCCTTGGCAACCAACCTAGCCTTGTTTCTGGTTATTTCACCAGACTCATTCATTTTGTTTCTGAAAACCCAATAAGTTCCAATCACAGATATTCCTTATACAAATGGAACTAGTTTCTAGGCCTTGTTTCTCTCAAATTGATCCAACTCTTCTTGCACTGCAGAGATTCAATCTTGATCCTTTAATGCATCTTCAATAGTTTTAGGTTCAATGTTTGAGATAAAACATCCAAAGAGAGAATCAACATTTTCAACGATTGCTTTCCTAGTTCTAACACCTTGATCAATGGGACCAATCACATCTTTTGCAGGATGATCTCTAATTCATTTCCTAATGGGTTTTGAACTAGTAAGGTCACTATCTACGTGATCTGAATGTGAATCACTACGATTATGACTTGATACTTCTTCAGTATCAGTGATATTTTGTACACTAGAAGTGCGGTAAATATCAGACACTTGTTTAGTGTGAGAGATTTCTGGAATACGACTTTCAGAAAGGTTATTCCCAGAATGGTCTCTACGATCTCTACGATGAATATTCTCAGTTTCCATTTCTGGAATTCTAGTCGGAAATTCTTCATCATGTCTAAGAGTCATCTAGTTGTTACTAGGAACATCATACTTTTCTTCGTCAGACTCATACTCTATGTTAATGACAGAGTTTTTCCTTTCTGAGGGTTCTTCTTCAGAACCCTTAATCAAAAGTTCTTTGAATTAGTCTAAGAGTTCTTCATCAAGGGATTTTTCTTGCTTCCTTCATAGAATACCACATGAACAGATTCTTCAATCTTCTTTGTTCTCTTGTTGTATACTCTTCAGGCTTTGCTATTCATAGAATAACCAAGAAATACACCTTCGCCTGCCTTCGCTTGAAATGTTTGCAAATATTTTTTTCCCATTGTTAAGAACAAAACATCTACAACCAAACACTTTCAGATGTGTGATATTAAGGGGTCTACCAACCAAAAGATCATAAGGAGTTTTGTCATGGTGTTTGTTTATCAAGCATATGTTCTGAGTGTAGCATGTTGTATTTACAGCTTCAACCCAATAAATTTCACTTATTCCAGTGTCAGCTAGCATTGTCCTTGCAGCTTCTTTAAGGGTCCTATTCTTCCTTTCAGCAACACCATCTTGTTGTGGTGTCCTTACTGAAGATAGTTGGTGTTGTATACCTTTGCAGGTACAAAACTCTTTTATGTACTGGTTGACGAATTCAATACCATGGTATGTTCTGATTGCAGACACCTTGTCATTTTTCATGACTTCAAGCTTGTTCAGCAAGTTTTGTATCTCCACCATAGCATCATATTTTTGTTTCAGAAAGACAACCCAAGTAAACCTAGAGAAGTAATCTACAACAAATAGACCATATTTCTTGCTTGCATAACTAGTTACACATGATTCAAAAAGATCCATGTGTAATAGTTGTAGTGGTCTAACACATGAATGTCTGATTTTGGACTTGAAAGAGGTTTTGGATTGTTTTCCCAATTCACAAGCAGAGCAAACACTGTCCCTTTGGAATGTTGTTTTAGGTAATCCAACCACTAACTCTTTCTTGGCAAGTTTGTTCAGAGTTTTAAAATTCAGACTCAATCTCTTGTGCCATAACCAGTGTTCTTTAGTGTGACCTGATAGACTTACCATGAGACATTCTTCATTTGTGGCAGATGTCCAATCAACGACATATAGACTTTCTTTCCGCCTAGCAACCAAGACTGTCTGCTTTGACTCATTGTCAATTAATTTGCAGAATTTCTATTTGATTTTCACCGAATATCCCCAATCTGCAAACTGGTTCATGCTTAGAAGATTATATTTCAAAACTTTAATGTGAAATACGTTAGAGATTGTAAGGGATCCCAATTTGACGTTGCCAAATCCTATAGAAGGATTTAATTCTCCTCCAACAAACCTGATGTTTGGTCCAGTATCACATACTCTATAATCGACCAAGTTTGCTTTGTCTTCTGTCATGTGTTTCCCGCATCCACTATCAAATAGCCATTGAGCCTTAGTCCATGACGCGTTCTGCACAAAACAGGAAACATGAGTTAGGTTCATGCCTAAAAAATAGAACCACTTAGACTAAACGTTCTACCTGTGGAAATCCATTCCTGAATGAATCTCTTAGGAGTAGGTTATCGTCTGCTTGGAACATAAGGAGGAATTTTAGAATCATTGGATCTCAGATCGATCTTCCTTCTTGGAGTGTTCCTTAGTGTTCCTCAAGGTGGCTTCAGAGACCTGCCAGGTTTTTGAGTTTGCTTTTCAGCAAGCATAGTCTTCCTTTCCAAGTTTCTTCTAGCCCTGTCATTCAGTTTTTCAGTGGCTTGGGATTACTTCCACTTATGATAATTTCTATAAGCAATTCTAGCTTTCCACCATTGTTCTTGTCCTTCATTATATTATTGCAAGAGGACCTTCCCGATAGAACGATAGCCAATACCATTTCGAGCACCATTGACTTTCTGAACACGATTTTCAGCAGCCTCACTAGTTTCTGCATCATCCCTATATCCATAAAATGGTACAGTAGGAAATACACCTAGACTAGCGATGTGTCCCTTACTAGTGATACAACATTGTGGATGATCACAAGTGATAGGATCATGTTTCTTTTCAAGAACCTTTTCCACAAGTTCCTTTGGGACTTGTTGTTCCTTCAAAGGTTTGGTCGCAACTACTTTACCTTTGTCAAGAACCTTAGCTTTCTGACCAATACTATAGGTTTCTTTGGAACCTTTCTGCTGACTTTTTATAAAGATCAACCTTCCATCACTCTTTTTCAGAGGAGTGGAACTACTTGATTGGGCATCAAGTCCAAGTCCTCCCCTCTCAGAAGGGTCTCTCAAATAAGATTGAACCTCCGTGAGAGTGTCACTAGCTTTGACAAATGATTTGAAGGAAACTTATTTCTTTCTGAGCTCATCATTTTCAGAAAGAAGTTTCTTCAACTTCTCATTTAGCTCTTTCAAGGCTAGCTCATGAAAATTTTCATTCTCCGATATCTGAGATCTAAGTGATGCTATTTCAACGTCCTTTCTCTCATATACCTTGTCAAGTTAGAAATCTCTTTTTCAAGAGTTTCTTTTTCTTCTTCCAGAACCTTGGTCTTTGTTTCAACAACCAAGAATTCTCTCTCATATCGATCAAGTTCACTCTTGACCAATTCCAATCCTTGATACCGTCATCATCACTTTCGTAGTACAAGAATTGTGATGTGTTTATTACATCATCAACCATAAGGCATTCTTCAATGTTGGAGATGTCGCGACCTACAATCTCAGCCACTCCACACATGTCATTCTTCTTCTGGCCAAAGTCGATTACATTGTGAGTAATCCCGCACAATTCTGGTGATAGTAATTTTGAGTCTTCAGAATCCTCATCTTCAGAATCCGACTCAATATCCAGAGCATCGAGTTGAATTTGGATCTTCTTTCTCTCATCAGTGAGCAAGGACCTCTGAGTCTTTTGAAAGTTCTTCTCTCATTTTTGTCACCCGTCTTAACCTTGTTAAAAGCAAAAAATCATGTTTTAAGTGACCGAGTTTCTGACAATAGAAGCAGATGTCATTTCCAATTTTAGCGACAAACAACTTTCTGAGCAGGGTTGTTTAAAGAGTTGTTCATTTGGATATTCTTGTACTGATGTAAATTTGGGCCGAGATTTTTTTCAGCTTCTCTTTTGCTTTTCTCCTTTCTATCTCTTGGCTCACATATTTATTCATGTGTCGCACAACAAGAGCATTTTCTTCGGACACTTCCTTGGTATCCTTCTTATCAGAAGTACCTGTGTGACTAGAGAAACACTTTGCAACTTTTCATGTGCAACCAAACCACGTTGGATTGTCTCATAGTTCACAATGGCTAAATGAGAAAAGAGTTCCATTGGAGTGATTTGTGGCATACCCTGGTTAAAGTAGATATTGGGTATGTTCTCAATTTTGGTTCAAACTTCTGACAATGGTTTTCACCTTCTCAGAATTTGAAAATCTGTCACTTTCTCCAAGTGCAGCCATATCACTCATGAGAATAGTAAACCGAAAATCAAGTTCTTCTAGAGTTTCAGCGGAGCCCTATTTGAAGTTTTGGAACTTCAATTTCAGAACTTCAAACTTGTTTTCCTTAGTTTTCTCAGTTCCAACACAAATTCTTCAATCAATTGCCAAGCAACATTTGCTGTTTTTGCACGCCACCGTTTGCACTGTATATGCTCAGGTGCCGATTGAATGATAATGTTACGAGCTTGACCATCCAACCCGTGTCTCTTGGCGTCTTCCGATGTCTAGAGTTCACGAGGTTTGTCTTCATAGTCAACTTGTCCAGTAGCAACACGACCACTATCACTAGTTGAAGTGTCACTACCTTCAGCATCATTGTTTCTCCGACCATCAGACACTCGAATGACTTGACCAAAAGAACATTTGCCAGCCTTAGCATTCATAGATTGCTCCCTTAATATTCCCAACACAATCTTCAAATGTTGTACATGTAGTTCCAGAGTTAAGATGTAGATTAAAATCTCATCAAAAAAGACAAGAACAAATTTTCTTAACTAAGCAGAGAAAAATTGATTCATTAATGATTGGAAGGTTGTTGGAGCATTGCTCAACCCAAAAGGCATCACTAAAAATTCATAGTGACCCTGGTGTGTTCTGAAACTAGTGAATTTCACATCTTCAAACTTCATCCTGATTTGGTGATAACTTGATCTCAAGTCAATCTTTGAAAATAGCTTAGATCCATGTAACTCATCCAGAAGCTCATCAATTATAGGCATGGGGTAGTCACGTTTGACTGTCAAATAATTTAGGTACTTGTAGTCAATACACATGCGCCAACTACCATCTTTCTTTTTGACAAATAAGACTGGTGCTGCAAAAGCACTGGAACTGTGTTGTATTACTCCACTTTCTAACATTTCCTTGATTATAACCTCTATCTCAGTCTTAAAGGCATGAGAATACCTATAAGGTGCTTGCTTCTCTGCCACTGAACCAGGTTTGAGGGTTATCTAATGTTCCACATTTCTGTGTGGTGGTAAAGTTTTTGGTTCCTCAAAAACATCACAGTACTCTTCCAATATCTGCTTGATCTCAGGTTTAATTACTTCTTCTTTAGTTGCAGCAGAGATGGCACAAATAATTTCCTTGTGATCCAACACACCCACTCATAAGTAGCTTGTGAAAGTTTTTGCAAGAGATAAGTTTGCATTCACTATTTTCAGTGAGAGCTTGTAGTGTAATGCTTCTTTTTAATGTCACCTGCATCTTCTCATAGTCAAACTTAGGTGGGTTCATCAGTCTGAGCCATTTCCCCCCTAAAACCATCTGGTAACCCCCCAGATTTAGTAACCTCATAGGAAATGTGAATTCATTTCCTTGTATACTCCAGGTGAAATTTGGACAGTAGTGTCTACTAACCAAAGTACCTCCGCCTGCAACATTGATACTTCTATAGGAGCCTGTAATATTTCACATCCAATATGATGTGCAGTGGCTTCATCAATAAAAGAATTTGAGGCTCCAATATCAATCAGGATACAGAGATTATGCTTCTTGTACTGCCCAATAAATCTGAATGTGTTTTTATTAACACATCTAGAGATAGCATTTAAAGAGATCACACCAGCATCCTCAATGAGTTCAGGTACACTAGTGACTTCTTGATTTACCACATCCTCACCTTGCTACTGTGACTTGTGATAGGTTGCAGCTTCCTCATTAGTCATAACTATGTATAGAGTTGTAGTGGCAAACTTGTGCCCCTTTACCCATCTCTCATTACAATCAAAACACAGTCTAGACTCCCTTCTCTGAGCTATTTCCTCCTTAGTAAGAAACTTTCTAGGTACCTGTGAATGATCTACCAACTGTCTTGATTTATTACTCACAGCTTGAGTATTTCCCTTGATATTATTCACCACATATCTCACAGGAGTTTTCATTTTCTTATACCAGCAGTCAAACATGGAGTCTTGTTCAAAAGCATACTGCTCGTCTATTTAAGAGTAGTGGGGTGTTGTACTAAAACCGCAACTCTGAGTTCTTCCAATCCTTTAACAAAGACTCCAATGTAAAAAGCTTCACTATGCTTATTTCCAAAAAAAGTAAATAAAGCTTTACTTCTCTCAAACTTTTTAACATACTCATGCAAAGATCCAGTTTGATGTAAGCTAGTAAAATCTTGTGCTATAGTTTCTTCCTTAATATCACCAAATCTATCACACTTTCAACAAGAAATTGCCTAGTAAGAGTGCGGTGCTCAATAGAAAAAGATTAAAACCAACACTTAGCTTCATCATCGAAGTTCATTGCAGCTAGGTATGCATTCTGATCCTCTAGAATGTCAGGCACCACCCTGAAGTAAGTTTCATTGCTCAGCAGCCATGAGTGAAGATTTGAGCCATCAAACCTTGGAAACTTCACTTTAGGCACATAACTATGGGCAGCTTGATTTTTTCCAGCATGAAATGAACTTAAGTTGTGCTCCCCACCAGAATCATTGACACCACCGGTTCTTCTTGATGGTGTTGCATCTGGAGCACGCCCTAACACAGAGTCAGGCGTTCCACCACTCATATGTTCATGTATCTGGTCCAAGCGATCTTGAAATGCTTGCAACATAGTCTTAACTTGTTGTGCCTCAACATTTTGATTTGTTGCCATTTGTTTAAGTTGATTCTGGATGGATTTCTGGGTTTCTGAATCAAAGATTTGCTTCACGGCTAGTTCGTCCAATCAATCTTTTACTGAGTTTAGCTGGTTAACTTGGGACGTAGTCATATTTGAAAAGTAAGCTAAATACTTAGGAGTATCAATCTCAAACCTGGCTCTGGATGCCAATTTGTTACGTCCCGGTGCTATGACTAAGATAAGATAGAAGAAATGGGAAAAGTTGACTGACGAAATGGGAGAAATTATGACGAAGAGGGAGAAGTGATGCAAATGCGGCTATTAATTCATACTTGACCCAAAATGGCTGAAATTCGAATACAATAAATAGGGAAGTAACCTTAAACGATCTAACGGTAGCAAAAGGAACCCTAAATTAAATGGCAAGGATTAATTGAAACTAAAAAATAGAACATGCAAAAGAGACGTCATAGCCAGAGTACGAAGGTACTGTACACGATCTTGAGTAGCCGTAGATCTAAGGGACGATTGATGACTGAAATTGATTCATATCCTTTCGAGCAGGAGCCGTTGGATGGCCTTTGATCTGACGGTCATGTTTTAATTCCTCAAACGGCACCATTTCATTAAAGTGACAAGCCAGCCTGCTGTTTAAATGAAACATACTTCTTCTCTTCTTCAGGTCTGTTATGTTTGTTATGCCCAGAGACTTTATTTTTGCACTATCTATGGCCTGGGACATGACAAATATTTAATTCTTTCACGAACACAAGTCACATTTAGCTCAAGTACTAGTATTTATCAACTAAAAAGTTTCTACTAAAACTTGCATAAGTCCATAATTTATACGAGTCATACATTATTGTATATTAATTGTATGTAAATTATGAATTTTTGTGTATTTTATATATTTTTACAAATTGTATATTATTACATAATAATTGTACAACAATTTTTTTTGTTAAATTGTAAAAATATAAAAATGTATCACAAACCATAGAGTCGTCTACTCTTCTAAGTTTTAACACCAAACATCCACATATTTTTTTAAAATTATTTTCTGATAATTAAATGAAAACAAAATGATAAAAGGGGACCAGCAGCTTGTTCTGTACTTTGCTAGTGGGCATGACCAGTGACGACCCTCCATTTCCTGAGCGACCGGTCATGAGGCTACATAGCAGCGACCGGCGCTCCTGCCCTCCCCCTTAATTTTGTCCAGTGAAATTCCATAGAGTGTTACAAGTATCATACATGGAAGAGAACATTATTAGTTACTGTAACACCACAAATTATTCCGGTGCCTACATATGATATTCTCCATCCAAGAACAAGTAATAAAGGGGGTCCGTCAACTTACAAAACCTCATTACTGTCAATGGCACATAATCACGCAACAAAAAGTATATACCCAACTTCATTCCTATGAAGAAGCTCTGACACGAGAACATTGATTAAACCCATACCATATATCTCCTGGTATGTTTACATTGTAGTAGAAAGTGACAGGCTGTGAGTTGTATCCGTAGATAGTCACCCCGTATGGCATCCATCCATCATAACCGCTTCTGTAGAGGTATACGTAGCATATCTGGTATGTACAAGGTCCATATATCTGGAATGTATCTGTTGAACATCGCTCAAACGTACTTGTGCCAGGATCATCCAGTCTTGGGGCATAGACCTGTTGGACACAAACAAGATATTGAATATAATTGGAAAAGAAAGATGCCCTTGGCACGAGGATGGGTAAGCAAACAAACGAGCACAAACTAATTTATTATTTTTACTGATTGATTCATCACTGGTACATGCTATTCATACTTGGGGAACCCTCATGCATAACAAAAACACACCAAAACAAACTGAGAATGGCTAATGCTAGGCAACTTACTCCAACAGTTTCTTACAAACTATGTTGGACAACCCTTTTATGCTGAAGAAGAGAAGTATTACCGTATTTTGTGTTTATAATCTAGAAGGATCTTTCAGCTTTGCAAATTTTGCCAAGTGGAACAGAGAGAAACTAGTGAAACAACAAGTCAGATCTGTTCAATTAAGATGCATGCAAAATTGAGTATATCAATAGTAGACACAAATGTATGAAACACAAGCGCACACCCAATACTCAAGTGTCATGAGACCTACCACTCCCCAAACCATTAGGCACTTTCTGAGCTTTGTATAAGAACAAATGCTTAACAGATCATGGATTAACTATAAAATTCTATAAGCGCATAAGGCCAACCATAACCCAGAAACAAACAGAGAAACAAATTTATTCTTGATAAAAATGACCACCAACAAACAGGGCGAAGTACAGGATTCCTTTTCAGAAGTCACAATAGCCACTAAGCTAAGGATGCGTAAGCGGTTAACACGTGAACGATTGTCTAACAGCACCTATAGTTTCATTGGTACATGTATTCTATATGTAGATGGGATGCACAGAAGGATGATGCATTCTATAAATTAATGAAGAAATGACGCATCTCCGATATCCTACTAAGTTGTGGCCTTCAATTCACGATACATAACCATGACACATTGTCAATAACCAAGTAGATAAGGTGAAAATATGAGGAAATTGAAAATCATTCCAAGTCTCTAATAATTGAGTTTCCATATCAGCCTTTGGAAGAAAAGGTTTCCATATATCGCAGAAGACTAATCCCAAAATTATTCCATTGGTAGCTAATCAATTCATGATGTTAATTAGAATATAGCAAATCCAAATAAACTGCCATTGAGAACTTAATACTCTGACTCACATTCTCACACCCTGTTTACTACTTAGGTGGAGTATGTGAGTATCTTGACCTGGCCTGCCTAACAGATTTCCAAGCCTCACAATAACACTTACTCCGTCCCAAATCCATAGTGAAGTCTACTGTTTCCGTTTTAAACCGTCCCATTACCAAATGGTAGGACTTCTCTCGTTCGAGTATGTAATTGTAAGTTGCACACATTTATCCCCATTCAATAGAGAATAACTTGCATTAGATAGGTTCAAACTATGTGTGGGTCTTGATGTGGTTCATCCCGTTGTACTTCAATATTTAAGATATATCTAAAATCGGGAAATGTCGAGAGCAGTAGTGGCCTGTGATTCTAATATTCTAATTCTTACGCCAATACAGCAGTTAACCTGAGCTGTTGTCGATTTGATATTAAAGAGTAATGACATCATACACTTGCTAGTTAAGCTTAATCATGTAAATGTAACTATGTAAGTAAGTAGTTCACTTAACTGGCCAGAAGAAGGAAAAAAAATGGAAACTACATGATAGGTTTTTTGGGTAAAGAAATTCAGAAAATGACACGAATTTGATGCCTAACCTGATTGCCATAAGCATCTCCAAAGGCAAGACTAATGTGGTCTCTAGTGTACTTAGTAGAAGAGCAGCTCGTCCTAATGCTCACTGTAAAAGTACAAGTTCCTGCATTCTGCAAACAGACAGTGTCCAAATTCGATCAATCAGAAACAAAATCTTTTTTTGAAGACATAAAGAACTGATCTTGATGGGTTTTAGAGAAATTAGGTAACCTGGGTGTCGTTGATTTTGAAGGATGAGAGAGGCTGAGGGCGTGGTAAAATGGATCTTGAGTCTGCAAAAGAAACTGAGACAATAACAATTAGCAGAAACAAGAACAAGGATCTCACCATTTTCTCAACTACCAAAATCAAAGACACTTGTTTTTCGAGGTTTCCTAAGAAAGAAAGCTTTTTTGCACTTTGTTGAAGATGATCAGCGACTAGAAAGAACTGAGAATAAAAGGAGGGTGTATCGGTCTTTTAGCAGTCGTTAGGTGAGATCAGATGTAGAGTCTATGTCCACGTGGAAGGTGCCATGGACACATGGTGACTATTGGATTCATGGACTTCATTTGACATTTTAAACGTCATTCTTCATTGCATTTTAAACGTCACTAGTACTATTATAACTTTTTGTATCTACTCAAATTATTTTAAACTCGTCATATACATATGATACAACCTAAGGTTACTCAAAATTATATATTATTATTTTCTTCTTTTCGTTTGAATTTCAAATTATGAATCACCAAACAAATCAGAAAGTCTATATAAATCGTAGAAAAAATCAACTACTGGACCGCCTAATGAGCTAGTTTAAGAGCTAGTGAGTTGTACGAAATGTGAACTAAAAAAGCTAGCTAAATTTTTAATGTCAACCAAAACATGACCAGGAAATGAAAAATAAAAGTCTACCGAATTGATGGACTTAACCAAAGACAAGCAACCTATAAACGCCGAGATCTGCTCACATCCTTGTAGAACTGCCCAATGAAATGTCATACGTACATATAGCATAAGCCTCGGCGCTTTTAGGAGCTAAAGGATTATTTAAAGTCTCCATCTAGCGAGTAAAAAAGCCATTGTGCATCCAAACTTTTTAACCAATCCCCACACGAAACCCATCTTTGGCAGAAGCTACAACAACATTGATCTTGACAATCCCTACGGCCACAACACAGTAATCAAATTCTCCACCCCCCTCACCAGTCCTAGCTAGCTAGCCTCCCTCCTATCGACTCTCCACGCCATTTGTTGTATTGTGGCGGTCCAATTTCTGGTTCCATCTCCAGAATCTCAATTCAATGATTCACAAATTGTCTGACGAAAGTGATTACCTCCATCGCCGAACCCCGCTCCTAATCATAAATAACTTGGTTGTTGTTTAACCGAATCCCCCATAACAACGTAAGTACGAACTCCCACTCGTCGTGCACCTTTTCCCGAACCCATTATTCGATAGTAACGGGTAGCCTCCACTGTATGAAGGGAATATTACTTAACGCTCACACATGTCTAGAGAGAAGGGCCACCCCTTCAACCGATGCAACACAGTGCCTTCCTCATCTTAACATACGGGACAACGTGAATCACTCGCCACTCAGCGCTTGTCCAATTGAGTCATAGTCAGTACCCTCTCTTCACCATGTGGATACCCAACAGAGAATGGCTCCAAACCCGTTGATTAGGAACCGCACTCTCTGATTGTACACATATGCTTCCCTATAAAGAATCCAGTTGATAAAAAATTATATAAAAATAATATTAATTTTACTCATATAATTATAGATTATTCTACCTCCAATTCAATTTGATCCGATCTGATTCCTTTAAAATGAGTATCGCACTCTTGATTACTTATTATGTATCATTAACCTAAGGGAGTTCGTAAAGTCGAAGATTCCCCTAAAAATAAAAAATTGCTCGTACTCGAATCATCAAACAAACAACAATAGTTACGCAAGTATCTATTGAGTAATCTTTCTTGCAACTAAGCAATTGATCATTTAACTTTTTAGGAATTGAAAGCAACAAGTGATTCATATAATCCTAGGAAGCATTTATAATCAACTTCAAACGCTTGCTGCAGTATATTTCACTTTAAGCAAGGACCGGTAGAATCACCTTAATTGATGATCCAACGTGATTTACCAAATTGCTGCCAACCTACATCACTCATTTTTTATCTTTCTTTTTCCACTTTTTCCTTCACCATATTAAAGTTGTCACGACTTTGTCTCATACAGTCATACTACAAAATATCGAGATTTTAACTTAAGGATTTATTATGGTTAAATTCCAAATTGTTATATGGTTTATTTTGCTACATCATGATAGTTATATAATATGGTAACCATAACAATTGCACTAAGCATTTTATGTATCACGCTCAATTAGATCATCATTCTATATAACAACTTATGGCAATATACTTATCATAAAAATACAATATTAAGGGAGCGACTCTTGATAGAAATACTTTCAATTGTACTCCACGATATAATAACTTTTACAAATTTTGTGGTATCTGACCAACATATTTATTTGGGTTCGCTAAAATCTATTCTATATTTTTTAAGAATATATTTTTTACTCCGAAGGAAACTATTAGTATTTCACAATATTTTACAAATTCACATATACACATGAAAATTTTATAAGATTGAATTTAGGATCATCAGTATAAATATCTACCAGTATTTATAATAGATAATCCATTCCAACTGGAGATCGGACCACTTCCTTGATTGAAGAGATAGCTGGTCAATTTCCATGTATTTAGTGTTTTTGTACCATACCCGATATGAAAGGGAGTTTGTTTATCAAGATCTCTTAAATCATGCACGAGACCCTTCAATGTCGCGATGGCCCTCCAATTGAGGCCACCATGAATAATAAGTGTGTTAGTATCGTTTATGCCGCCGGTTAGAACAAGCATATCACTTTGATGAGTTTATTTTTACATTAAAATAGCTGATGAACTAATTTAGTTAATATATTAAAAAAATAATCTAGGCGATTTATTTTTTAATATCACATCTTTAATTGGCTTTATAAACTAATTCATTACAATACTAAACAACTTTATAAAAGTCAACTAACTCATCAACTCTATGAGTTATCACTTATATCATGAGCTAATTTTATCAAGAGGCAAAAATTTAGTTCATTGCACCCTAGTAAGTTTTGTTAAATATCTCACATTGCTTGAGAACATTTTAGGTACGATATGAGACAACTCTCTTCCATTACAAGGCTTTTGATGCAGCGTGGATGGGATGAACAAGAACGATAAACTCAAGACTCGCTGATTCAAAAGAATATCGAGAATTGACTCAAGACTCGTTGATTCAGCAGAATACCGAAAATTGATGGATCAAAATCATAAGAATACCAAAAATTGACATATTTGAAGGAACACT
>JAYMSP010003123.1:0-20986 GCA_036897095.1 Plantago elongata
CAAGGCGAATCCATAGACACCGACCTTGAATAATATTATTAATTAAATAAATTATTTTATAAATTAAAATAAAATATAAATTTATTAAATAAGATAAAATGAAATAATTCAACCATACATGAAATTTGTGGAATTAGTTTTATTTTCAACAAGTAATGTATATATTTCATTGTTCATTTTCTATATGTTGGCATTATATAAATTTTTTATTGTTTATCATATCATTTTATCTACAAAATTATTAAATATATTTTGAAACATATTTGAATAATTCGTGACAAGACAAATTCATAGACAACAATCGATAATGTTATTACAAATTAAATAAAATATTTTATTCTAAAATAAAATATAATTTAATAAACAAAATAAAATAAAACTTTATGAAATGATGATTTAAAAAATATTTAAAATCCACCATCTATTTAACAAGAAATTAATTAATCAATTTTGATTCTACGGTTTAACAAAGTTCGGGTGGTGACAAAAAATTTGTTCAACGAAGTCTTTTTCCAGGTTAAACATGAGGATAATATTTTAGCACTTCAATTACCAGTTGAACATTCTTATATAACAAAAAATATGATATAAAATTGATGTGTTAAACCTCATCCATGTTCATTCAAATCCTACCATATCCTAGGGTTGAGCAGATTCTGAATAGGGGGTCGTATTTAGTGTTGTTGTTAGGGATCATGACGTCAATGTTATATCTTATGTGATTGCTGAAAATACAAAAGGTTTGCCAGTCAATTTAATATAAAATTGTTCGGAATTTTGAGTGGTACGTAGTAGTTGAAATGAATTGTTATTTGGAGATTGAACTTCTTATATAAGTCAACAAGATTTCATCTATACTCATTTGTTTCACTTTTTTAGGAATTGAGACATTTGATGGTGAATTTTTGTTCCATGAATTGTTGTCAGGTTAAACGTGACGCTAACGTTTTAGCACAAAAATTATTAATTGGGTGTTCTTATGATAAAGTTGGTTCAGTAGATTTGTATTATCCATACCAAGATCGTTTTGTGAGGGGAGCATACCACCACAAGGGTTGTCTCAATTAATTTATTATGTACTCTCATTTCTATTATTATTCAGCATAAAAGTTAATTTATTGTGTACTCCCATTTCTATTTTTTATTAAGCGTAAATTATATTGTGACATCACTACATGAATTTGTGGAATCAGTTGCACATTTAGTCGGTAAATATTTCACTGTTTATTTTTTGTAGAGACCCTTTTTTGTATGTTGGCTACATATAGTAGTTTTTATTAAATTTGATATAAATTAATCTATAAAATTGTTAAATATATTTTTATATATATATATATATATATATATATATATATATATACAAATTTATCTAAAACTTTTCGACTTTATGACTCGCATTTTCATAAAGTCGCCTAACAACAATATTGTACTATAATGGTGTATTCAAATTACTATACGCATATTATTCTCGGGTTATTTTATATTTTATTTGATGTGGATCAAGAAAAGTTTGAAGCTTATATTTTTTACAATAGCCTCTATCACATGAAGTTGGAGTGTGTTAGTCCAGATAATGACAAAGTACAAGACTATAGTGGGGTGAATAGCCTTTTAAAACTTTTATCTATAAACACAGTTTCTCAAATATGTGTAAAGATATATGATACTTAGTTTCACACAGTGGAAGACCTAAAGTGATAAGTTCACGTGTTTAACATAATTTAAGTGTGTAAATACTCAGCAAGATAAATGCAGTAAATAAATAATCCATCAAGTTAGAGGTATTTAAATGTGGCGTAATCCTTCAACTAATCTGCTTCGACCTTTCTCAGACATAGAATCCACTAAGATAGATGCATGAGGCACCTTATAAATATCCTATCTCTTTATTCCTACAACACCTAGTTCCCAATCAAATATTCCCGCTGAGTATTTCCCAAGCTATCATTGCCAAGTACTTCCTCTACTCATTTACCATAGGAGTTCTTCTTTAGTTTCCTAAGTACTTCCTATGCTCCATGCCAGTTGGTGTTGTTGGTTAAGGTAGCAAGTGGTATTGATCAAAGTCTATAGATACATGTTCATAATTCAATAGGCATCTCATCATGTTCTACCATTAATATAACATTGATGATTATGATGAGCTTCCTGAAAAAGACAAACATCTGGAACTATATGAAGTTGAGTCAAACCACATGATTCACGTTTGTGTGATCCAGTGCAGTGTACAGCTCCGTCCACGGGGAAGGGTAAATGTGCAAAATTATTTTCCAAGAGTTATAAGCGCAACTTAGTTGGTAAGACGCTTAATCTCCAACCAATAGGTTGGGGATTCGAGTCACCTCTGTTGTTTCAAAAACAAAAAAATGAGAACACACTCACATATGAAAATTGGTAACATATATACAAGATAAGAGATACATGTGAAACCGTTGGAAAAAAAAGCCAAGTTCTTGAGAATAGGTTTCATCTAACTACGTCGATTTTTTTCGCATCATAGATTTTAAGATGATTAATATCAACATGTCTCATGTTATTAAGTTGTTCAATTGTTACAAATTTAGTTATATATGTATCCCATATAAATATCAATTGATGTTGAAGTATTAACAATATGAACATAGAATTCTGCAACTAAAGGTGTTTGACGAAGATTTGTTTGAGTAAATATTCGAGGAGAGTGACCGTATATGGCTTATTTATGGACAAGAACAATCCCGATTAAAGATATATAGTTCTCTCACTTTCATCAAGTGGTATTGCATCACTTTCTTTCAATGAGTAGTGGTGCAGCTCATTCGAGATTCGGCTTACCACTTCATCGTAATGAGGACTCAATATGCTCAAAGTTCAGTGTAAATTCTGATGTGAAATAATTATTACGTACTAAGTATATAGGACGAAGCTTTTATGTCAAGTAAATTTTGTTTCACATCAGTTGATCTGAGTTCCATAGATGATATATATGCATCGCCCACATGACATATTTGGTGAGCTTGTGGTTGTTTCTTTGTGGCGACTTCAGTCATATTCTTCTTGTGGTTCCTGGAGGGACCGGATACGATATAATTAATGCAACAATATGCTGATCCAAAATATGGACAATGTGTGAAGTCCTCAATTTAACTTAAAAAAATATTGAGATTGCAAGTAAAATTTTAGTATCATGACTTTTGTTTCGTTAAATTATTAGCAATATAGTTGATTAACATTAAATTTACACTACATGTAGTATGGAAATTCGCATGTTGAGATAAATGAGACCAGACAATTTGGGGAGTGGACTTTACAAGTTGGTGATGGTGTTGCTGGTGAAAATAATGACATTGAGGTTTATATAAATTGTATCATTGTTTGAGCACTTGACCAATTCGTCACTAGATCCAAATTGCATCATTAATCGAGTCATTCTCGCACCTACAAATGATATTGCTAATGAGATTATTAAGTATGTCATTTTCACATGATTGTGTAGAGTAGATAGTGTATCTCTGAAGTGTTCACCGTTGATTTTTTGAATAATATCAATTGTTGTGGACTCTCTAACCGCATGATTGTTGTTAAGGTTGGTTGAATGATCATGTTGTGAGAAATATTGATCAGGCTTCCAGGCTTTGCAACAGAAAGATTTTTAGTTAACAACATAATATTGAGGCAAAGATGTTATCTGCAATTAATACATGCAAACAAATTACTATGGAATGACATTGAGTCCTTCGAACGACACAAAATTCTCTATTGCATAGTTTTATACCCAACCCATTACAAAAAGTGTGAGGTGGAACCCGACAATTTTGATGGACTTTGTAACAAATATGCACATCCCACCAACAATTTTAAAACACGTAAACATACTCAACCCTAAATTTAAAAGTCAAGAAGACCTACAACCTGAAGTTTTGAATAAAAATTAAAAAATAAGAGTTTTCTGCAATTTTATTGTTTGTCTAGCGGGGAGAGGGGGGTTGGGAATAATTCTTCACATGTTTTCGCATAAACATTTGTTCGTGGGGTGGAAGGACCCAGATAAATATTCTATATTTCGCAAACACAAATTTTCACAATTGTTATGGTCGGGTGGAGGAGGAGGTAGGGACCCCTGACAAAAACTTAGACCATTTCGGATTTTAGGCAAATTGTGTGTCAATTTGTGTATGGATCGAATTCGGATAAGTTTCTTTATGGGTTGAGTCCATATTGGGTCGGTGTCGGATGGGTTTTGGGTATGGCGAGTTTTGGACGAGCGTTGGTGTACCCCAATCCGCATATACAGTGGAGGGGGTACCTTACATGGTAGAAAGTGTTTCCTTTCACTAAAATAATTCTTCACATGTTTTTGCATAAAAAAAATTGGTGGAGAGGGGGTGGGGGTGTGGAGGGGCTTAACTTTTTTATATTTCGCTAACATAAATTGTCAGAATTGTACCTAACCCTAACAAAACTTCGGCAATTTTGAGTTGTAGGCGAATTGTGTGTCAAATTTATATACGAATCGAATTCTAGGATTAGTCCATATTTAATTTTTAGTGTGGGTTAGATTTTGGGCATGACGAATTTTGAACAGGCGCCAGGGCTACACAATTCATACATGCACATTGGAGGGGGTTACCTTATACAGGATAAAATGTTTTCTTTCATGAAAACAGTTCTCCACAAGCTTTTGCATATAATTTTCACATATTTCTACAATGCTTTTTATGGTCGGGTGGAGGAAGGGGTAGGTACCACCCTACCCTTTGAAAGAAACTTGGGCCATTTCGAATTTTAGGCGGATTGTGTGTCAATTTGTGTACGGATCGAATTCAAATTAGTTTCTCTATTTGTGTACGGATTGAATTTCATGAAAACAATTATCAACATGTTTTTGCGTAAACGTTTCGCTAACATAATTTCTTACATATTTTCACAATTTTTTAATGGCAGGGTGGGGGAGGGTGTAGGTATCACTATAGGCCCCCTGCCCACGACAAAAACTTGGGACATTTTTAATTCTAGACGGATTGTATGTCACATTGGAAATGAGTCAAATTCAGATCGATTATAAATCGAGATTAGGATGGGCGCGGGTGTATCCAACCCGTACATGTACATTAAATTTTATCGGGGTTTAACGGGTTCGGGTTAGATCCTACCCAATTACATCCTTATATGATGCAACTACAAATGATGTATACTGTGTTTGACAAACTATAAGGTAATTTTAAATTAATCACCCGATAAACCTTAAAGACTTAAAGATATAATTTATAATAAATTATTACAATTATCATATCATGTAAACCTTTTTGTAATTTTATTTTATTGTAAATGATTGACTTTAATTAATCTTTTTATATATTTATTTTGTACGTATATTTTGAGAAATAAATATTTTATATCGAAACATATTTATATATATTTCTCTAATAACAATTAAATTACTCGACGGGTCATAAACTAATTAGTTTTATAATAAAATTTAATCTCATTCAAAATGAGTAATGAACAAGGCATGTCTCTCATCTAATTATTAAGTTATGATGTGGCTCTAAATTCTAATCCTTATTGAGATCGTGTGTGATTGAATCGATTCTGGGGAACGATTAGTGACTACGCAAGATCGTGCAAATCTGGTCATGTTAAAGACTGGAAGTAACCTTCATACCTATCTGCGTTTAATTGGAACCATTTATATTATGGGCTGGGTTGAAAAGTTATGGACCCCCATGATTTGGGCCAAGTTAATTTATGGTGAAGTAGCGTCATAGTTGTATACTGAAGAAGAAAATTGGTGAAATAGAAATAAAAGGTCCAAAACCCTGAAATGGATCCCGCTAATTTAATTTTTGTTCATCATCATCATCATATAGAGTTAAATCCTCCTCCTTCTTCTCGCTTCATCAGATACAACAATTTGCTCGACTCCTTAATTTCAGGTATTTATTTATTTATGCAAAAAATCTGTTCAGTTATTTGCTGATTCGATTGATACTTTTCTCCATCGAAATGACTACCTAGTACCACTTTCATCAAAATCACTGTTCCAGCTCAATCTTTCACTTCTTTTTTCTCATTCCTCCAAATCCTCGATTTCTATGTTCATACATATTGTTTTTTTGAATTCAATGTTCATTTCTAAACATTTTTATTAAATATAAAGTAGAAATGTCAGTCGTATTATTCTCTGCTTAATTAGGGAAATTAGTTATGCATTAGCCTCTGTGTCTCATGTCTGCGCTGTCGTGATTGGTTGATTTTCGACTTACCTCGAAATGGTAACATAGAGAAATCTTAGATAGGAAGTTTGACCTAGATATCCAACCCGAGAATTGGAGTATTCTAGCAGAGTAGATAGATGATGAGCAGCACCGTACCTCCATTGTCGCAATGGAGCTAATAGAACGGTGATGCACCTAGTTAGCTAGAAACTAGATACTTGTAATGATGTCTTCCACACCATTGGTGAACAAATATTGTTTTATTTTTAATCGACGTGTCAACTAGACTTTAAGAGTGGTTGTGGTCTGGCTGTGCATGTAATTTATCTTTGTATTTTTGGGGAAGAACAACTTGTGTTTTTGTACACGGTTGCAAGAATACATCTATGATCTAACACCTGTGTTGGTGGTGGTTTTGGTTATTTCTAACAGTTGGGTGGACAAGGTTCATGGTGTATAGTTTATCCTAGTATTTAAGGCGTCTAACTTAATTTTTGTCATCTTTTACAGATCTATGTTATATTCTTGGCAGAAATGGTTTGTCTATGTCATTTGATTTTGTTTCAACTCAATGTTTCTTTGGAAAATTTAGATTAAAATTTGAAGTGTACGTCATAGTTCCTGATCAAATAAGTGAAAAAGGCTTATAGAAGAACCACTGCATCGCTAATTCTGATGCCTGGCTCTATCAGGCTGCATGTTAACAAAGATAGATTTGGACGTAGCATATTTCTGGGGAATGACGACTTTAACGCCATTGCTGAACAAATAATGGACTTACTTCTAATGGATTTCTCTAATAGAGTGGTTGCAGTTTGCTGCGCAAGATGGGGTTAGAGGTTGAGAATCTATCTGGCGATGTTCAGACCACTGTAACAACTACTCCACCCACAGCATCAATTAGTGGCCCAAAGACGTTCACGTTTGCCAAAAGATCAGGTTTTGTCATCCCAAAGAATAAGTTATCAGGTTCACTGGTGCCTGCATTTCGTGCTACCAAAAAGGGGGGTGGTGACTCTGTAAAGGAGGAAGCACCGATCCAGGTGCTGAGGAAAACCAAATGGGGACCCGATCTTACCCTGGATGCTACTGTTCGGAAAGGGAGAGCACTGGCTTATGAGGTACATGTATTTCATACCCCCCCTCCGCGGCACCTTTATGGTATTTTCCACTTTTAATCCCAGACTAGATATTTGTCTGCTTGTGCTTTGTATGTTATTTACCACGGTATTTTGGAGTTGAAGATCATAGTAAGTAGGACTCATTGTCATAGTATTTGTAAGTTACTACACCATGTTAGTGGGAGCCAGGAGACCAAGTTTGCTCCTCTCTGGCAATTGTAGAATTCCTTTCATGTTGAATGAGTGGATATCAACGTATTCATTTTGTGAATAGCAAAATCAATTTCACATCTCAGGTACCACTTACTGATGATATATAACTGCCATTTGTTGGGGTAAAATTTTGGACAGGCTAGGGTAATTCAAATTTCAGAACAGCTGGCTTCAGGAACACTGGAAGCGAGTGAAATAAATGATGGGAAGTCATCAGAACGTCAGCTCAGTGCTGAGGTCAGTTGATTTTTCTCAAGTCTTCTTTACTATGTTTGGGCGTTCTTTGGGCTTCTTGGTACTTACGGTGAGAAATAAATTAGGAGATGCAACTTTTGGAGCTTGAAATGCGTGAGATCATCGGTATGTGAAAGAAAATCTCAGATTGTCCTGCAGTTATTTTTATTCTTCTTCATTAGCCCTTTTTTTCACCTTTAATTCCTGATTCTTATACAGGTGAATTACTAAAGTTAAATTCAAGCTATAAACCTCCTGCCAATTACAAACCTCTACTAAAAGAGGAGAAAGTTCCCATTCCTGTGAGTGCTTATTTATGTTGTTTCAGTAGTGACATATTTTGCGCAGTTGATGTTTGGGTGAAAACTCTTTCTGTTTGAGCTAAGTAGTTTGGGTGAAAAATCTTTTCCAAGGGAGTTCGCAGACTGCGTTGTTTAAGGTATTAATAATGTTATTGATAATATGTTAAATGAGTTGGCTTTTTGGTCTTTAAAAGTAAATTATCCTCAAATTAGATAAAGTATGATTGGAGACTACTTAATCTGCCAAGCCGATGAAAAATTATCTTTTATGGATGGGTGCTTAATTAAACTGTATTCAATTGCAATATAACAATTTCCCTCTGGTCTCCAACTTCTGGGATATACTTTCATTCGTATAACAGTATAAGTTAAGGCTACTGTTTTGTGTGGTCTCATCAACTAGATCTGCTGCACTCTATATCATGTTATAGTGTTCAGGAGAAAAAGGATCACTGTGCAGTTTATATCTTTGATTTAACCTACGTAAGTCCCTTATGAGAGCCTGTGTACCTGTGCAGATCAGAGAGTATCCTGGTTACAATTTTATTGGCTTATTATTTGGCCCTGCAAGCGATACTCTAAAGCGATTAGAAAAGGTATGCTCTTCTTTTACCTCTTTGTGCCAATCTTGTCAGTCTGTTGAATTAATCACTTCTCTTCACTGATTATTTTTAAATCAGGAAACTGGAGCTAAAATACGAGTATATGGTATTAAAGCAGATTCCGGAGGGAAGGTATTTGGCACCTTGAAGAATACTACTTTTCCAACTCTGTGTGTGTGTGACCTCTACTAATTTGTTTTCTGACATAAAAGGTTGAAATTACTCCTAGTGATGGTAAGGAAACATTCAACAATTATGAAGATCTGTATGTGCATGTATCAGCCGACACGTTTGCAAAGGTTGATGCAGCTGTGGCTCTGATTGAATTGTTCATCACCCCAGTTTCTGTAAGTTGTAAAACACATACTAATGAGAAATAATCTGCTCTTGATGTTGCTAATATACTGGCTACTCTCTGCTTTGAAACAGATGAACCCTCTATCTGCTTCCACGACACCAACTGCTGCTTCTGATGACAATGGGAATGCTCAGCTGAGTCAAAGCATGCCTAGCTCTCTTGTGGCACCTGCGCTGATAAGCCAAGGGCCAAATCAGCCATTTTCAGGATCTGTACAACCTCAACAAGGTCAAATTCCAGCATATCCTCAAACTTGGTTTCCAAGTCAGAATTCAACATATCCACAGTCTGGTTTTGCCGCTCCAGTATCCTCCTCTCCTTATAACCCACCAAACATGCCAGCATTATATGGTGCAAATTCAACCATGCAAAATCCATCTCCTATATACTCCAGACCTCTGCCAACAAATACTTTACCCCCACTATATATGCAATCATCACCATCTCTGTCGGGCCAAAGTCATTCGCCCATTTTACCGTCAGATTCTGGTCAACTTTCAGCAAGTGGAATGCCACATAATTTACGGCCTACTATACCCACATTTCCTCAAGCTTCTCCCCTTGGGCATAATAACATGGTTTCACAAAACATGATCTTTTCTGTACCTCCAGCAAATGCCCCTAATAATATGACTTCACCTATGTCTGGTTCATCCCATAGCTTTTCACCGACTGCTATGTCACAAAACCGTGGTCCAACACCAAATGTTACACCAGGACTGAATTCTTTTTCTGGGAGTTCCCCTAATTCTCTTTCTCCAGCAATTCAAAGACCCAGTTCTAGCGATTTCACTTTTCAGCCGCACAGGCCTCCTTATGCAGCTCCTCAGCCAACTTGGCAAAACAATCAGCCTCAGTCTTACCACAATACAAGACCTCTAAATCAAACTGGACAGGCACCTTTAGTACCGCAGTCACTGCCAATGAGGCCAGGGATTCACAATTTTGATTCATCTCCTATGCAAGGTTTGCCTAGGCCCCAGATGAATCAACTGAGGCCACAAATTTCAACGAACTTTGGTGGACGACCACCTGGCCCTCCACTTTCACCTAGGCATCCAGCATTCCGAGGTTCTAATGGTGGCTCTATGCCTTCAATACCACATATGCAACCAAGGAACTTCATACCACCAGGCCCTATTAGGAACCCAAATGCTCCCTTTTTCCCCATGCAAGGTAATCAAATGCAAAACCACCCATTTGGAGCTCGACCACCAATAAGTCCTGGTCCACATCAACAGTTTGGTAATCGTCCTGGAAATGCGTTTGGTGGAGCTTCTGGAGTTCAACAAACATATGATCCTTTCTCTCCTAGTTCTGCACCTTTCAATCCCCAGATGGGTAATAATACTGGGAGGGCACGTACTGAGGCTGATCCAGAGTATGAAGACTTGATGGCTTCAGTAGGAGTTAAATGATTTAATAGTAAATGAACTACTTGTCTTTGTACTTGTGTGCGAATGGACTGTATAGTTGACTGTATTGCGGCCTAAACATGATTTTATCACCTGGAGTGTGTACTGCATGTCAGAGCAGCATCTAATCATAGGTTGTGTTGTAATTGCTGATATAGTGTCAACGACCGTATAGAGTTTGAAAGTGTCTTCATCTGCTGATTAATCTTCCTTGTCAAAACTTTCGTTGCTATGCAATATTCCAACTGTGCTGCAAGTCAGAAATTACTATGGCCTGGTTGCTCTGTTATGTTGTGACCTAGACTTGAATTATGCTTCTATAATCGTGAAATGTATGTTGCTAGTTCTAAACTTTGATCTCAAATGAAATTTACAGCAAGTCTGATGCCAGTTCACTTTACGCACCAAGTTCATGTGGTTCAACAAATGAAATTCTGTCTTATCTGAAATGCTTCGAATCAAAGTTCAGAGCTGGCCTAAACTTGATTTTATATTTTCAATTTCAAGAACACTTAAGTCAATGGCGGTCGTACTTGTTAAAACTAAGCTGCGATTTTTTAACTCAATTCTAAAACAATTCAACCTTCTACCAAAACTGTACGATTCATCTGCATTATCCCATATAGGTTGCAATATCATGCCGGCAGGATATCAATCCACAAAGAAACTAATTTCACTGCTGACCACTACCGTTTGGACCATCTATAGGGATAAAACAAGCAAATTCGATTATATCACTAAACGTTTGTTAGTCCATCTAACTGACTAGCTAATTCACTAGGTTTCATGTGTGCACAAAACTCATGGAAGTATGTAAGCTACAGAATTTGAGCCACAAAACACCTACGATAAACTACATATTGTACAACTCTGTTACTCCTAGAGAACAGGCTGAAAGAGCTTCCCTCAAATCTTCACGAATCGAACATCGCTTTGCCCAAATGCAGTTCCGCATCCGGGGCACTTCCGGTGCCGGATTTCCAAATTCCTTTGGATGCATTGATTGCAAAATAGATGGAAGCACTTCACAATGACAACCTGCCAAAATTCCAATAGGTCCCAACGTAAGCAAGAATATCAATTATCCTACTTCCTTGCAGTTCGCATCAATATCCAAGATGACAAATTCAACAAGTTGCACGAATTTTGCAGGCACAAGATAGTAGTACCTCTTTAGGCCGATCAAGACAAACCCCACACTTGAGAATAGCCTTGCAGTCTCTAATCTCCTCCTGGAGTGTCTGCATTGCTTCCTCCCCAGTTTCGGCAGTAAGCTCAGCAACTGTTTTATTTAACTCCGCCACGTCTTCATCAAGCTTCATCCGCTCATTTCTGCAATGCAACCAAAACATTATGGACCTTCTTTTAAGAGAAGTAACTCAAATCAACAAGTATACGATTATCAGCTCCTGGAGCGGCCTACGAGGCTATATAATGCAATGCACATCATAATATCATATAACAGTCGTGACTCGTGATACAAGTACACCTGCTGTATATGTTAAAAAGAAAAGAATAGGTTATTTGCAAACAAAGACCGAGGTGACACTGCGTTACATAGGTTCTAAAACCTAGCATTTTGAGTAACTGAAAGATATACAAACAAGTGATTACAGCATATAAAATACTAGTTACTATCCAGCAAAGGGACTTACCTTTCACTATTCAATTCCTTTTGAACATCATCAACTTTCCTCTGGATCTGCTCATGCTCCTTCTCCGATGAAGATACAGCGGACTTCAGCATTTTCAGCTCCTTTTCAGCATCTGCCAATTCCCACTTTGCAGCTTCGAGATTTATTATTGTGCGCTTGTCTTCACGAATTGAGCTCAAAGCTTCTGTGTGGTTAATCTTCATCTGCAAATTCAATCTTTCTTTAGATGATGTACATGGAGAATAAAATACGGGAAAATTTTGAGATCGTATTTACCTGTTCCTCACTGCGGACAAGTCTCGACTTCAAAGATTCAAGCGACCCATTATGCTGTTGAAGTTGCTTTGCTAAAGAATGCTTCTCAGATATTAATAAGCTTTGTGATTGCTTAGCTTGCACACTATCAGATACCAGCTGCAGTAAAATTAAGATAGAAAAGGGCAAATAATGAGAAAGCGGATTCTTCATCAGTTATGAAGAACAAGTTGTTGCAAAATTAGGAAGCAATAATCAGAATAGGACTAATAGAGCAACAGTGCACTTGAAAAAGACCTTAATATTATATTTGTCCCTTTCAGTTACTTGCTGCAGCAGATGCTGGTGTTGTGTCTGCATGTCTTCGTAAGCTTGACCAATAGTCTGTGATTAGATTTGACATAAGCACCGTGTTACGAAAGAAAAAGGGAGGGGCAAAAAAAGAGAAGATGAGGTAAGCTATTATATGGACTTTCAGAAACACCACAATTTAAATACTTGACATAGGACTTGGGTAAGATTTGACATAAACCGCATGCTTTGTTAGATGAGATGTTGAATTTTTATAAATGAAGAAGAATACTGGTTGTTATAAGGGTAGAGAGAAAGTATATGCATGTGAAGCATCATGCGTTCATAGTAATTGGCGTTTGCCTTTCATAAAAGAGAGTTAGGTCAAGGTTTAAGATATCCAATCAAACAATGTCCAAATAGTAAAACAGATAATATATGCTAAGATGAAAAGACAAGACACCTCAATTTCAGAAATATAGGAATCTACTTCTCCTTCTTTTATCTTGATTGCTTCCTTGAGCTCTAAAACATCTCTGTACACAAATAAATAAAATATTTAAGTTAACATATGAGACAACTTACACAGAAAGCTGAAATCTACCTAGTGAAGTTAAATACAATGCAACAATAAACCATTAACCAAAGTGGGTGTTGAGATGGTAACATAGACTGATTATAAAAAACGTTGTATGGTAATGTAGCTTAGGTAAAAAACAAAAGTTTCTAAGGCAAGAATGCAACATAAAAATGAAAAGTAGACTTTCATAAGGTTGCATTCCTCTTAATATTAAGAGTAAAAGACAGCAGCAATAACATCGAGCTGAGAAAGAAATAAAGATACAAGACCCCCTGAAGCCAGATTCTCACAATTGGCAGAGATGACACGACCCAATGCTGGGGAATAACAAAATACTGTCACTAAATAAAAAGGGGAAATTACGTAAAAACATCCCCCCCCCCTCCACACTTTCACACACAACATATGCTAAATGGTGCTGTAATGACCAGATTCCTCAGTTTTGGGAGAAAAATTAAAAAAAAAAGAAAGAAATAGAATAGTAAATATAAAGCAAATTACTAAAACAGAAAAATATAAATATTGTGTGGAGAGCTTAGAACACCCGGCAGAGATCAGTTGCCAGACTTGGGCAACCGGCAGTTTACTTTTTTCTTTGATCCTTTCTTTAACTTTTCCGTCTTTTCTCAAACATAAAAAACATGTGTTCACATAATTACGTCACCAGGGGAAAATTTGCAAAATTTAACAGCAGTAAGGCTGAAAGTGAGAAGTCCAGGTTAAATAGTACACTTTTAAGAGGGTCCAGGTTTATGTGTGACGGAAATGGTATTTGAGGAATATGTTGTGTAATTTGGCATATATATATATATATATGGCGGAATCTGTACGTACATAATATGGAGGAAAAAGGATTTGAAAAGAGAACCTGTCAGAAGCATCTAACTCGGCTCGTAATACAGCAATTTCAGCTTCGGCAGTAAACAGCCGCTGCTGGCATGCAGCTTCGGCTTCATGAGCTGCTTTCACTCTCAATTCCAAGTTATGTTCTTTCAGAGCATTCCTCAGGTTTGCACCTTGCACATGCGCTCTATTTTCTGATTCTTTGATCTCTGACAGGTCTCTTTAGAAGAAATTCAAATACTTTGTGATCAGATAAACAGATCTACATGCCAAGAGGTTTAATCTGGTAGCCGACATTTTATTATGCAGAAAATGCTTATTTTTCAAAAGTCACCTGTTATCATGAATTTGCTTGCCCAGCATATCCACAAAAATTTCTAACTCATCTGTTTCCTTCTGCATGTTCTTTGTCTGCGAGATTCAGAACAAGCGTCATCTATTATTTAAGATTATTGATAGTAAAGAATTCAATAACTTACACAGAAGACAAGCCTACATTGTTCCTTTGAGACTTCAACTCCACCATCTGTTGAGCACACTCATCAGCCAGATTCTTCAGTTCAACAGTCTGCCGGTAAAGCAAATTCAATCTCAAAAGAATGAAGAGTCAATAAGAACTGATTCGGGGATGCTATTTCTTGAACAGTGTCAGTTACCACATTTAGTATCTGTTATTTTGAAGAGAGAAAACTGTCATTATGCACAGATTGGGGATTGTAGCATTTCCTCCAAGATAGGTTACTGTCTTTTACATTTATTATCTCTTTCAATGTCATAGAATATTGAATATACCACATAGCATTTTCCACAAACAAAGTTCAACTCCAAAACATTTTAAGAGAGTTTAGTTAAGCTTCATATTGCTCATTAGATGAAAGCCAAACTTATATGCAGAGAGTTGAGTAAAACACTCGCTCCAGGACATTAAGAGCTTATATGAAAACGAAGTTTTAAATGCAGGGACTTGGTAAAAGAACCATGGATTGGAGACTCATCTTTATTGAATATCAATATTGTTCTCAACAAGAACATGCAAGTTCAAGGCAGCAAACCGAGATGAATGGGGACAAACCTTAACATCCAGTAAGGCACTTAATGACTGGGCTTTCTCGCGCAAAGAGTGTGCCTCTTTAGCAGTAGTTGACCACCTATTCAACTGGCTCTCCATCATGCCCATTTCTTTCAATAAAGCTGAAGACATTACTTCAAACTCATTTTTAACATCTTTACGTCCTGGAAAAAGAAAAATATACATACATACCTCTTAAGAAAAAAAAAACGATTCTAAGCATCCATGCACCAGGAAAACAAAATGATGTAAAATAGCAGATCAACCTGAATCTTGCATGGTTTCTTCCATTTTCATCTCCAATTCATTCTTCTCGATCACACACATTTGCAGTTGCTTCTGTAGTTCTTCGACCTTTGACTCAGAGCTAACAATTGAAATCCTCGTAGTATCCAGCAAATCTAATTTGGCAATCAACTCTTTCTCTCTTCGCATAAAGAAAGGCTTTTCAGCCTAAAATGTAGCAGATTTTAGCAAACAAAAAAGGCTGCAGAGTACTATAAACATGGGACTTAAAGTAGCTTACTTGCAAAGACTCCACCAGTGTTTTATAACGCTCCGCCTCAGTGTTCCAATGCTGCAGCTGTTCATTTAGCAGGGAAAAAGGGCGGGATGCATAGATGTGCTTGTCCGCATTCAATTCATTCTACAAAGATGAAAATTTCAAAATTAGATGTTACTTCAGGATCTCATCATGCATGGATCTGGATAACACTTTTAGAACCTGAAGATCCTGCAGCTGCTTTGACAGATTCTCATTTTCTTGCCTCGCATATTGGAGCTCAGAAATGCGATCATCAGCCAGTACCTACATTATATATACAATAAGATCCTGATACAAATGTGGCCATGTGCAGAATGAAAGTTGATTACGAAGATGGAAACCTTTATCTCCTCAATGGATTCTTTCAACTCCCGTAAGCGTTTTGACCTATCCGTAGACTTTTCGGGGGACATAGACCCATTAACAATATCAGGAACTATAACAGGAACAGGTATTGGAACGTGCATTCCGGTACCCCCATCTTTCTGCATTCTCAGAGAGATTACTTTTCTTCTACTTTCTTCAAGTTCAGCCATGCTGTCTTCCAGTTCCCCTTTAAACAAAATTCACATATTTCAGAAAATTAAGTAAGCAAATTCAGAAAATATTTAACCACATAAATATTGCAAGAAAAGAAACGAATAAATAAAAAAAAATAACTGAACTATATTATTAGCTTGTTTTAACAAAGATAAAAACAAAGTAATCGTTACCAGCAAGTCGTTTAATCTCTAACTGATCAATTGAATGGTTGTCAATGCAAGTCTGAATCTCATCAGCATATTGTTTCTGTTTCAAATGAAGAACATTAACCACCTCACGTAGCTGACGAGCCTCCTCTGTTACCAAATCATTAAGCCTATGCAGCTGGATTATAGCATCTGACAAAATCAAAATAAACACATGATTAGTTTATCGCACTGCAGACAGCATCAACTAAGAAAGACATGAAGACAATAAATATCACAGCCTCCTTGACAGGGACTCTTAACCTTCTTGAGAGGGTTTTCTCAGCAGAACCTGAGCTATGTCCTGAAATTTAGCTCTTTGAGAATCAACAGTGTCTTCAAGTACTTTCATCAACTTCAATGTAGAAGAATGACGTGAAGCAAGAGCATCTTTCACATAGCCAACTGAATCACTATTTCCGTTGCACTCAACCGAGCCCTTGTCCAGCAGCCTGCAAAGAAATATATCCTCCACAGGACACGAGGGGATAGAGACTAAACTACAGTCAGTATACTAAATATAGATGCAAGTTCTTGTTCAAAAAAGTTGGTTTTTATTTGTAGAAATAAAGAACAGAGTAAGTGGATGCATTAGGAACTAATGGAATCCTAATACTACCTCGTGAAGATTCTATACGATCCAAAATTTGTAAAGCACACTGACCAGCCCCAGCTTGAACTCCAAGTAAAATTACATCATCGATCAACTGCCATGGTCATTTATTTGATCAATTGTGGTTCTAAATATATAGATATTGCACATTGAAAAAAAGAACCAGAAATACAAGAACAAGAACAGCATGGTTAACCTGGTTCCAATTGCGGTTCACTTTTATCAACTCCTCATCATATGAAGCTTGCTTCTCTTTCAATGTTAAGATATTGGATTCAAGATCTTGTAGTTCTTGCTTCTGTGTTTCTAATTGTTGAACAAGGTTTTGGTTCTGATCCTGAAGAACTGCAGCATCAACCTGTGAAAGAATAGATTGGAGGATAACTTAATTTATTGTCTGCAGCGAGTCCAAATTGAACAGCTTACTTTCCAACTGCTTCAGATATAAATGTTCACAGGTAAAGTGAAGCAGACTGCCAGGATGAAAATTTCCGATCCAACTGCAGCATCTTTTCCGCATAAGTCCACCTCAGTAATAGATAAAGAGGGTAGTCATGAAAACACAATCATACGCCTCTTACACTCCCAACTTACATAAAAACTATACAATTTGAAGGGAAGTAGATGGAATGAAGGATCTATCTCTTTCCAAGAGAATGCAATTTGACAAAGCTTACACTTTTATGTTTTAGCAATCTTTTACGTGGCATTGACAATGGTAGTACATCAGATGGTGTTGGTAGAGTTTGCCAGAGCTGTTCAGGAATCAACAAGATGAACAAAGAACTCGAACTCCTATATACCTATAAATTTTCTAGTTCTGCTTATAAAGAGAGATAGATAGTGAGGATAAATGCAATGCAGCAGCGTTCAATGTTATAAAGCATGGAAGGTAACAAGAGACCGTAAAATAAATTACTGGGGTGAACTTTCACTGAAATAATTCGAAGTTTCAAACTGATGACTGTTGGGGAACTAAGTCAGTTTTTTCCATATGATGGTTGTCAATATCACGGTGCTGAAGACATTTGATATCAAAATTAGGTTTCCATATCTACATAGTGAAACATGCCTAGAATATTATGATGTGTCCAAGTTAATAGGTAAAATATATACATATATGTATGGTCCTTAGAGCAACAGGCTTTCACAAGCTCAAAGGACTGTTGCTAGCTATACAGTTGTAGTTTTTAGCAAATATTCGGGAACTTATATGCTTTCTGTTGCAGCGAGCATGGGCTATAAAGAAAACTAGAGTTGGTCGGTCACATTACTCACATTATCTTACAGACATATTCAGCCATTACTACAAAGAAATTTTACAAGCCCTGATGACAACCATCACGTAAAATGCAATGTACAATAAGCAACGGCATTTTGAAATTAAGCCTAAAACAGCGTTGCAATCCACAATGAATCTACATTTCATGTATGTGCCAGCCCCGCTTGTCCCCTGGAGGAGACAGGTCAGGATGACAACTAGGAATTTCTCCACTAAGGCCAAAAACATAAAACCCAAACATCATAAACGGATTATTCCGCCAAACATTTGCTACTCAATACATAGATCGATACACCTATAAATGAAAACTCTCATTTCAGATTACAGGATGTACGACGCAAGTCCACTTATCCTAAAGCTCAATTACCCATATCCTAGGAAGCATGCATACGTTTCAAGCCTGCCTTATTCAATCTGCGTAGGTATTTAACGCATACGTCAAAATACTTGAAGAATACATCAAGAAATGTTATATCTGCCGCTGCTACCATTGAGCTCAAATATAATATGAAGGTGAATTACTAAATTGCATGAACAGGGTTTAATTGACAACCGGCATAAATAAGAATGATATGAATTTCTTTAAGCCCAAAAACCCTTAATTATCAGTCCATGTACAAAATCAACTTCAAAAATACCATCTTTACGAGAACCCGAATTCAATAAATGCAACCATTAGCAACCCAATTGACCCACGCAACCAAGAACCCTAATCCAAGAAGATAAAGAAAAATATGATCTTTCACGAAAAGCCGAAACAGGAATAACCATAATAGGAGATAGAAATGAAAAGGAGGAGGAAATTTTACGAGTCTGTTATCATCGTTGGGAGGAGAAAAGGAGTTGCGAGGCAGATTGTCGTCCAATTGACGGCGCTTTTGCTGCGGTTCCAGTTGCTCTTCTTCTTCCTCGTCAGGTTCCATTTCAAGCAACACCTGAGGCTAACTGTAAACTCTTGATTTTGGAATATATACACAACCAATCAATCTATCAATCAATCAATCACCTTTCTTTCTTTGGTACTAAAAACTGATGATTCTTCAGCTCTGATTATCAGCTTGGTTTCGAGAGTGAAAGCAAATGAGAAATTTTCTTGGAGCGAGCTTCTTTATTTTGGGGTCAAATTTCATGAAGTTTGCTGTTCTTAATTAAGTTGTTTCTTCTTCTTATTTTGCAGTGCGCTTTATGTTTTTCTTCATTGAAATAGTTTGAGCTGTTTTTCCATTAAATAAAGAAATTTCATATTTTTCTAATATTAAAACTTAAATACTTTAATAAAAACTCACATGTAATGTGAAAATTCATAAATTCTAAATAAAAATTCACAACATGAAAATCCACAGACAATGTAAAAACCCACATGCCTTAAATAAAAACTCATAGACAATACGTAAAAATCTACCTACCTTAAATAAAAACTCATAAATAATATGTAAAATTCCACATACATTACGTAAAAACCAACATACATTGAATAAAAATTAACATACCCTAAAAAAAAAAAGCGGAATTTTCATATCTAATGAAAAATCGTTCTTTCCCTAGACTTTGTATTCTTGATTAAGTTTTTCTTAATCAAATCAATATTGAGTGTGAAGTTGAAACTTAAATATATCTTTCAGAAAGTTTAAGGTAATTGTGAATGGTATTTTTTTATATTTTGAAATTTGGACCAAACATTCAATTCGTCGGTATACCTATTGAGGGAGGTTCAACCGAATCAACTCGAATTAATCTACTAATAATATTTTTATATTAATAATAATATATAATCCCTCAATTTCATATAAATTTTATAATTATATCATTTTTGTTGAACTTAGACTCTTTTTATTTTACTTTTTACCGTTTTACATTATGACAAGTTATGACTAGCTCTCTGAATATAAAAAATAACTAGCTCTAAATATATCCAAAGTATACAAATAATAACTCAGATTAACCTACTAACTAAGTAATAATAATACAAATAATTCAAAGTATCTACACTAATTATGACTAGTTCTAAATATATCCAAGTAAGAGACAATACAAGTAACACAACAATACACATGTATCTAACAATATTTATTCATTTTAAATATACTGGAGTTTCACTTCATCTACCCCCATTCTTGTCCTCGACGTTTATTCTCTAATCCGTGACAATATCACTGTATAATTTACTTTTAATGATAAATTAATAGACAGGAAAAGATAAAATAAATCAATCGAAAAAAAATAAGATAGTCAAAAACTTATGTAAACAATGTTGGTCATAATGTCGGCAGGTATGCCTTCTTCATACACTATTATATATTGGGTCTTCATGTATGATAATTATATAAACTGTAACATATACGATCTGAAAGAGGTATGATCCAACATTGATCCCTTCGAGACCCGACGACTTGTAACATATATTTTGTATCGGATCCTATTGTACTGACCTGTTAATTAATAGTAACATACATGTTCTCTAAATTGTATCTCTCAAATCCGAACCAAAATTCAACACAATAAAATGGGTTGTTCCCACCAACCCCGATGTCGCATGTGCCCACCACACATACAAAAAGATTATTTTTCTATAAATTTCACATTTTGTGGTTGTTTTTTCAACTCCACTGTGGTATGTGTCACATCATAACACCAAAGACATACAAATTATTATTTTACAAATGTAATTTCATACGCTATGAACC
>JAYMSP010003124.1:0-20981 GCA_036897095.1 Plantago elongata
AGCCTGGAATGTCGCCCACTTCACCTGTTTTTGTCGCAAGGAGTTCAAGATCGGACGAAACATGAAAACAAACTTGCACATGGCTACACCATACAACTTGTTGACGTTAAAGTCTATGCCTTGATTGCGAAGCATAGCAATGGAGTCCCGATTGTGGAGATCGACTGCTGGATCAAAGTCACAGAAATTGAACTGCCATGTATGCATATTACCTTGCATATCGTTTAGAGTTAGACCAAGTTGAATGAGCATCAAGGCGTCGGCATTCTTCTTCAATATCTTATAGTATTCTTCGGGGCGTGTTGTATAGTAGTGCGTTGGCATATCGGATGTGAAGACGGTGCCAGGGAACTCTGTGTCGAGGGCGGCAACACGATAGTTGAAATAGGACAAGCAATGGCAAATGAGGGAGACTTCATAATCGAAATTGTAGGCCCAAACCTGACGAACAGCATCAATAGTAGTCGATGATTTAGACATGGTTGTTTGTGTTTTTGGTTCGTGGAAGAAAGAAAGTGTACTGTTTCTGCAGGTTGTGTATGAAAACTGATCGGTCGAAAGGAAGCAAGTGAGTTATGATAATTGAAAGGAATCGAAGCTAGATTATATATAGGTGTAGTTCATGCACGTACTTAAGTAGGAAATATTTACTACTGCTATCAGGCTAAGAATAATTATTAATCTAATTAATTAAGGAAATAATTTACTACTATTACCAGGCTGAGGACATTAAGCTTGTGGTGAATTATTAATAAAGGAAATAATTTATCTTGTGAATTCCTTATCCTAGTTTTAATCGAGTATACTAATCCCTTTCCTTACCTTACTGTTAATTAAGGAAATAATTTATCTGTTCAAAGTCTTATCCTAGTTTTAATCGTACTAATCCTTTTCCTTTTCCTGTCAAAACTCGTAATATAATTTAGGCAATGTGAATGTGATCTCTCATCATGCAACTTTTCCATTCTTAATACTATATTCTAATTATTAATCCATTAATTAGTACGTACAATCGCCTAATTAATCCCCATCATGTTTTAACTGTATTTTACACAAGGTTGGCAAATTAAGTTTAGCCAGCTGTATCATTCTTACCGGATTAACCCTGCGACACCAATAACAAGTAGCCATGACGTTTACACTAGATTACAACATTTTATTTATATAATTTAATTAAAAAATTTACATTTACAATTCCAGATTAAATCATAGTCAAGATAAAAAAAAATATAGATTTGTAAAATTTCAATATGGTACATTTGATCCGAATGGAGTAATTTATAATATTTAATTAATTGTGCACGATTTCCTTCATTTAAAAATAAACTCAAATATGTTGTTAAGAAAATGTCAATGCTTTTTTAGCAAAACGTTATATTATTAATAAAATTTATATTTTTATTTATGTAAAATAATAATTTTTTTATCATTTCTTTACTTTGTTATTATGAAGTATGAATATTACACTATGATCTTAAAAAAAATTATGAATGATTTTAAATAAACGTCTATATCATCAATAAAGTATCTATTTTTGTTATGCAATATATTATTATTTAAATAATAATATATTATTATTATTTAAATAATAATATAAGCAAAGAAAAGTGACGGGAGAAGGTGAGAAAAATTGTCTTTAGCCATGTTTTAAATAATATGGTCTAATTAGCCATGTGTTAAATGGAATTTAAATAGTGTATGTGATTAGTTCAATCAGTGACCGAAAAAGATAAAGTACCAGTTTCAAGATCAAAAGTAGTAATTTGTTGAAATGACAGGAAATGGAATATTAGATGTTTCAGCAAGTGATCACAGGATGGATATGCTCAAAGCTTTTGATCAAACTAAAGCTGGAGTTAAAGGCCTCATTGATTCAGGCATACACAAAGTTCCTGACATTTTCTTGATTCCACCTGACGAGCTTGCCGAAGAGGCACCTTGCAGAACGCCTCTTCAAGTTCAGATTCCAGTGATTGATCTCAGCGATATTCTAAACCCGGATAGGCGAAGGCTGATTGTGGAGCAAGTGAGAATTGCCTCAGAATCATGGGGTTTTTTCCAGGTGATGAACCATGGGATTCCATTATCTGTCATGGATGGAATGATGGAAGGCGTTCGCCAGTTCAACGAGCAGGACGTTGAGGAGAAAAAGAAGTTCTATACGCGCGACGACATGAGAACTGTGAGGTTTAATAGCAGTTATGATCTGTTTACTACAAGAACTGCTAGCTGGAAGGACACCTTGTCCATATCATTCTCGGATCCTCATCGTGATATTTACGATGACTTGCCTCTCTGTTGCAGGTATACGTGCATGCTGACTTTTAATCTGCTTAGAGCTTTCAATTTCAGAACATAGACTTTTTTGAATGTGTTGTTTTCTATATGAATTAGGGACTCAACTGTGGCATACTCAAAGCATGTTGAAGGTCTCGGAAATTCTCTGTTAGGACTACTATCAGAGGCACTTGGGCTCGAAACCAATCATCTAAAGGATATGGAATGCTCCATGGGACATCGACTCTATTGCCACTATTATCCAGCATGTCCTCAGCCAGAACTAACTACTGGAACCTCAAGGCATTCCGATGCTGGATTTCTCACAATTCTTCAACAAAACCAAAACATCAGTGGTCTCCAGGTTCTGATCCAAGGGCAGTGGGTCGATGTTCCTCCCATTCCAGGAGCATTAGTTGTAAATATAGGGGATCTTCTCCAAGTATGTGCTGTATTCTTCAGCTGTAATTCAACTCATTTTTCCCTTTGAAACTGACTTTTAATGTTGGTTCTCATGCAGTTGGTTTCAAATGGAAGACACAGAAGCATAGTGCACCGAGCAAATTCAAACCGTATTGGCCCACGGATTTCTGTGGCCTGCTTCTTCTCGGGTCCGACAAATGGGGATAAGATTTATGGCCCCATCAAGGAACTGATATCAGAGAAGGATTTCCCCATTTACAGACAGGTTTCACTGAGCGAATACAGAGCAAACTTCCTTGCTACGAGCCTTGACAACTACCGTGGCCTTGATAACTACAAGGCCTGAGACTCCGGGGTAAAGAGCCAGCTGCAGATTACCACTACAAGTCATATGTAAACTGAAAGCGTAGAACTATTTCACTATTTGCTGATTATATGTATCTGTAAGAAAAAATTGTCAGAAGTCCATGTAAACTAATTATGTGTAATTTGAAACATTGTGCATGCAGTTTTTATCAGTCATATGTTCAGACAGCATATGAACTAAGTTCTTCGACCGTTTTCAATTCTGATATGTCAAGAAATTAGTGCATTATGGATCTGGCCAAGTGATACAGGTAAAAGCGTCGATTTATTGTACAACCTGAATGCTAATACACAATTCGTTCCATATCATATACAGTTCAAAACTGTTCATCCTAAAATGACCACACCACGAGACTAGGTGCAATTGTGTTCGTCTAACAAGTATACTCAATTAGCGTTCTTGGTACTATGGTCTGGTCAATGACATAACAGTAGCCTTCGCTTCATAATACGCCATGCAAAATCTTGGTTCTCCTCACCGAGAAACGAATTGGGGAAGATGTATCAGCTAGAACTACAATTCTGCTTTTGACTCCTCGTCTTCTAAGGTAGACTTGTCACTTGCACTTGGTTGAATGGGAGGAGGTTGAGCCGGTGCTATTTCGGAGTCAACAGTTTCACCTAAAATTTTGTCCGTGAAATGTCTAGCCTCCTGATCAAGATCTGGCCATTCTGTAACTATTCGTTTAGCTCCCTACAAGGAAAAACACAGTTTTGAATTCAGTATTGGCATGTGACTTCACGGTATCATGTACAAATTAGCTTGAGTTGAAATTTTACCTGAAGCTTGGGCTCCTTTGTCATGGGGTTGTTACACAAATCTATAGTTTTTGCCCTGGATTTTGTCGCGTTACCGCACCATGACTCACACCATAGCCATTCTTGCGGGAGTGAAAAGATGGGGACCATATGTTGAGCATAGTTTGGAAGATCCTAAAACATTCATCCAATTCTTATTAGCGAAAAGATTCTACATGAAGGACTAGACTACAAACGCTAACACGTGCATAATTTTGCATTTCCAGTTAAGGAATTATGATTCCAGTTTCATGAAATAACGAATAATGCACTTCCAGAAAGATAAGGAACCGAAATGTTTACTAAAGAACAGCAAGAAGTGCATGAGTTTGTCATTTCACTATATGAGTCAAAATAAAATATCTATTTTGTTTTGAAAAAGCTGTGGCTTGTTTGTAGGACAACATGTGGTGTCAAACTTAAATCACTTACCTGATCCAGATTCGATAGACTATTTGGATCTTTACTCAGTGTTTCGTAGACTACTCTTAATTGATCTCCTGCTGCTGTCTCTCGGAATTTGGTTAGATCAACAACATACAAAGCACTGCAAAGGTACACGTCATCGTAAGACAACTTTCAAATAAAGCAAATTAAAGTATACGATCCAAACAAAGAAGTACCTGATATGATAAGGTCTTCCTCGCAAGTGATCTTTCCAGAATCCCTGTCGGACAAATACAAAATTTATTCATCTACTAACAGTTTATTGTTATTCATGAGGAAAATATTATTGATAGGGAGCGTGGAAAGTACTTGTTTCCAAAATCGATAGCCATCCATATCTTTATTGTTGTCACAAAATGGAGTATAGGCAAGGGATCTTCCTCTCAAGTCCATGTCATAGAGTTCGCCCATGTCTGCCCTCACAATCTGGTCAGCATCGACGAATATAACCTGCAGGAGCAATACTATTTTGTAAGATTTTTTCCTGCTGGCTAATAAACTTCAAGATTAACCATCATTGAAGAAATTGAAAATTCATGTCAACGTACCTTTTCCAAAGCAAGAGGAAAAATGACATCAAGAAATAGGATTTTGTAAGCCCATATGATTCTTTGTTTCTCTTTTTGTTTATGTAGCCATGTAGGCCATTTATAGGTGATCAACTCATACTCAAAACCATATTCACGAGCCATATGTGGGATCACGTCCTGTGGAAAGCCATTAAAATTGAAGGTATTACTAAAACAGGGAAACAATTAAATAGACTAATACAAAAAGCAGCATAAAGTGGGAAAAAGAAAAGGTCACAGTGAAATACCTTGAATTGAGGAGATAGATAGTTCTTTATAAACCAAAACTTGACAGGTCGATTTGTATTTTTCAGAACACTCAAAATCATAATTTTCAGAAACCGTTCATACCTGAAGAGATGTGAAATAGTTTGTCTTTTAGATATGGAAAAATTGACCAGTGATAAAAGTAAATGGGCAATATAAATTTTAACTTATTTGCACAGTGCAAAAAGGAAAGATAAATTTCAGCTTGGAATCTAGCATGAATGTTTTTCTTTTTTCACTTCAACACTCTGTTGATAGATGTAAAGAGCTTACAAGTGTCCAGAGGCAACTGAAAAAATGTTAATCATCTTCCCCTGACGACGGCTTCCAGACTCCTGTAAGAAAAGGGCATAAAGCTAGTCAGTAAATATAGAGGAAAGAAAGCTTGCATCGCTACAGCCCTTTTCATTTCAGAAGTTTTTGAATATGTGGAGTTGAAGAAGAGGAACGATGGATCACCGAAGAACTTATTTCTCCTTTGTTTGACTGGTCATTGCCACCAATTAATCCAGTAGCCCATTTGAGAAATTTTGAATTCCAGGCCTTTTGAGTTGCCTGGACATTTTTTATTGGGTTAGAGCTTAAGTCATGACTGATCCAAATGATAACATCTGAAGGCATTTCATAAGAGACGAGATATATGAAGAATTCATGTGAGCTGTAGCTTCTTACTTTGTGATCCGACGATTGAGTATCGTCCGAAGGAATCAACAGTGTCTCCCGTTCCTTGCCCTTTTTCTTGATCACTTCCATATGAACCAATTTACCCCTCAAATCATCAATGGTAATCCTCTTTAACAATGTTGTATCCTTGCTACTTCCTTCACTATCATCTTTCATGACATATAGCTCGGAGCTTCGACCTGGAGCAAGCTGTAAATACCAGACCCCAGGGTTCACCTTCATTTGCCAATAACCGAGATTGGCCATCACAAGGGTATCAACCATGTGGGGATTGTTTTTTGCTCCAAGAATCAACTGTAGACCCCGAGGAGCTTCGTGATCTTTCTCGGAGCAATGACCTATACAAAGTCATGAATAGGTACACCATTTATCTATCTTCAAAGTCATGAAACCAATAACAATATACTCCCTCTGTCCCCGATTCAATTATCCGGGGGCCGGACACAAGTTTTAAGAATAGAGTGAAAAGTGGGAGAGATGGTAATTAAGTAAGAAAGAGATTGAATAAGGTAGGGAAGATAGTGAATAAAGTGGTAGATGAATTTCCAGTAAAGTAATGGAAAGTTGAAATCGGGTCATCCAAAATGGAATGCGGGAAGTTGAATTCGGGACGGAGGGAGTTTAGTGATTACGACAATAATACTAAGTAACTGAGTAAATAAGTACCAGTGAGAACAAGAGTTTCAAGTTCAAACACTGCTTGCAGTGTCCTAGTGTCAGCTAGAGTTTCAAGCAATATGTTATCCAGGTCATGGCTGCAAAAGTGATTGCAAGATAGTAAATGCAGAGCTCAATGTTAATGAACTATGGCCAAGCTGTTTGGGTAGAATTAATGATGAATCTTTTGATATACTTGCCAATACAAATGATAACTTCTTTTTTCTGGGGAAACTTACATGGCAACAACAGGCTCAATGAGCCATGGTTCAGGAACATCAAGATTCATGGTGAGTGTCTTTGACAATGGCATATTTGCAAAAAATGCTTTGGGACCACGTACTGTTTGATCGGTTCCACTAAAATCATCCTGAAAGTGCAAAGAAAGTATAAGCACATGAAGCAATTGATTCTACATTAGGAATATAAGAACAGGGAACATTTGGAATACCATTGTGGGCACTACATATCTGTAGTAATTCTTCAAAGGAAGATCTGCAAGAGAACTCTGCGAAGAAAATGTAAATAGTACAATATCAAACACAAGTTCAGGGACCACTAAATAATGTATCCAAACTATACAGATAACAACTAAGTCAATTGTAATAGCCTTTATTGTAACTTATGGTTCAGTATCTAAATTCATAGCCATTCCCAAAGAAGATATACAACTTGAAACATAGAAAAAAGAGTACTAAATGCTTGGATCACCACACCGGCTATTTTTAAGAGCACTGTTTGCATCCTGATTAGCACCTCAACATTGGAAAGCACATAAAGTTTCAGAAAGAAAACGGCGATGGCTGTTGAGGCTGATTTGTCAATAACTGTGAAAGCAACAAAGCAAAAGTACACAGATTCAAATGCTCTTGCATAAACTTACCACAGGATTCAGTACAATCCTCAGGCTTGGCTGAACGTATTTTGACAGTATCCGGAGAAGGGCAGCGAGCTTTTGACCAGAGGAACTCAGGGGATCAATAACGGCATCTATATGAATGCATGCCAACTCATTTTGGAAAATAACAGCACTGCAAAGCAATAATAATTTCCTCTCAATATAAATATAATCTAAAATGGTTGCGGACTTGCAGTAATGATAGAAAGAAGAAAGAGGACATAATCGGCAGCATATGATGTCGCTGGCATCACATTATTATCTTATTAAGTTCTTGAAATCACCAAGCAGCGCTTGATTTAACAATAAATTAATTGCATATGCACCGAAGAAAAAAATTAAATTATGTAGCCTTTTAAGTGAATTTCGTCTGAAAGTCTTATGTACCTGTAATCTGCACTCAAAATTTCAAAACGGGCACCTTCAGAGCTGCGATCACGCATAGCAAGCGAGGAAGAAAGAGCCATGATGACATCACTGATGAATTTGCTGCAATAAGAAAAAGGATAGAGTACTTAGCACATCAAGCCGTACAATAGGATACAATTTTTAAGTGACCTTCAAAGAAGAAAAGGTGATCAAAAGGAATCATTGCATATGAAAACATGTACAGTCTGTGTTCTAGCCTTTGGGATGAACGAAATTCAATCACAATCATCTCCTAACAATACAGTGGCTTTTACCTACTCAAGTGCGGTTTCTAATTGATGAAATTAACTTGGGTACTGATTGTAAGTCTTAGCAGAGCATTAATTAAAAAAGTTGATGCACCGTCTCAAGCTAAAGTGGAATGTTATTGAGGGCAGGGTGATGAAAATCTAATCCAACTCAAAGTGCAACGGTGCTAATTCTTTTATGCCGATAGGTAGAGCATGCATAATCAAAAATCAAAACATATAAATCCCAAGACTCAAAAATTGCATCAGAGTATACAACACTGACATCTCTCTGAAACTTGATAACGAGCTTGAGGCTTTCTCCTTGATATAATCATTTATCTGAAAGGAAAATTTACAAATGACAGAACCTGGCACATGGGTAACAAATGAAATCAACTAACTTCAACTGCTAACAGCATTGCACTAATCAAGACATTTGAACATCATGGTCCTCTGAAAGAATGTTACTTCATTCATGAGACATTTGTTTACTAAAACCTATACAGCCTCAAATTGCAAAGCAGGGTTTTCCAAAATGTCATGAACAAAACTTTCAATCTAACAGTAAACGTGTATTGATATCCTATGCAGAAGAAAACAAAAGACTAGATAGAATGACCTTGTCAAAATGTCAGGATCTACTCCTTCCCACTTCACATCTTCAATAATCTCAGCGATATGCTTTATTCGTTGCTTGAACTCTAAGGACTCAAGGAGATGTAAGTCATGGCTCAAGAATGTACTACCGCCAGAGAGCAGGATCACCTGCAAAAGAAACCCTTCTGTCAAATCTTAGGATAAAATTAATCCCTTTATTATTATATTAGTATTGACTGGCCCAACACATGATGGAAAAATACTCACTCTCCCATTGGTAATTACTGCATTTACACCGGATTCAAGGCCGATTTGCCTGTTTAAAAACTCTGTCACCTGTGCACGAGCAGATGAAATTAGAAGAGAATAGTTAGGAATTTTAACATCACATATGTCTAGTTTGTGTGAAATGTAAGGAATTTCATGATCACTCACAATTACTCAATTATTTGCACAGATAGTCTTAACTCATTTAGTGGCAGTTGTCAATATGTTTGTAATGATCTGATTCTTTCCTATCCTAGATGAATTCAATTTCTGGAAACCAACGATGGGAATGGAGGGTGAAGTGCTACTAGTTAAGGTTATGAATTTCAGCTAGACAGCAAAACCACCACCAAAGGATCATAGTCAAACATAAACGAGTAATATTATTATATAACAACCACCGCAGGTGATACTGGAAAGGAAATGGAGCGGGGAATTGAAAGTGGGTAGAACTTTGTAAGTTTTTAAAAACTGGAGAGGACAAATCATATGAAAGGTAGACCTGCTATCTACATACAGAATGAAAAACTATTTACTAATAAGTTCAACTTATGGCTAACCCAGTGATAGCCTAAAGAGGATACCTTCTTGAATAGGGCCGCCACATCGTGAGCAGAAAACCCGGAGAGGGCAGATTCATAACTCTTGGAGGAAAGCCCATTTGCATCTGCCAACCTAATTATATTATCAATGAGTGGCTGATAGCTCTCAGCAACCGTAGAAGCAAACATGTACTCTTGTTCGTAAGCTGAGCAAAGCTGATCAAGAAATTGCAGAACTCCTTTCTTGTAGCTGCAACATATAGTGCCAGATAGGTATCAAAGGAGATATAGGAAGAAAATAAGTTAAAATTTTCATATTCAGATACTTTGCCAATTGCCAGAAATATTCACCTTTTATTTTTTGCATTACATATCTTGTTAAGAACCAACTACTATAAATTAATGGACAAACCTATGAGTGGATGCTGTTACTTGGAAGGCCTTCATGAAAATCAGACTTGGTAAATTTGCATCTTCATCGGTATTAAACAAAACACCAATACGTGCATTTTTCGAACCACCAATCTGCAATAGGATTATTACGATTACGGAAGGCAAAAAAAGCAAGCACGCTGATACTAGTCTATCAGCCCAAATGTTTAACACCAGAGGAACTAAACTTATCAAGCTGCAGTGTGCCTAGACTGGAACTAAACCAAGTAAACATCATAATTTTGCAGTTGAAGTAACATAATGCGACAGTGTACAATTTGTACAAAGCGACATATCATATTCAAATAGTACCAACATACAAACACGAACATGCATTGAACTGGATTTAAATAGTTATAGAAAATAATGCCATATATTTCATTACTTTTGTCAAGTTTGTTAATATTAACTTCATAGTTATCTAAGAACTCTTCATGTCTACGTAGTACATGTAACAACCCCTTCATCTCTCCAAATGCAAATGCAAATTTCCAATTTTACCCAAATGAAGCAACAGATTTAACAGAATTTAGGGAAAAAAGATAATGAAAAGCTTAGTCTTTAATTAATTGATGTTACCAGATAATGTATTCCTTCACGCAGCAGCTTCATCCCCTTCTTTGATTTAATATCAACAACAAGATGATGAGTCACAGGCTTCAGCTCATCCACGGCTGGAACCAATTCAAGATATTACATGTTAAACCGCAGGTACTTAAATCAATTTTAAAAGACAATTAATCATAACTAGGCAGGTACATACTGTCAACTGAATGCAAGTAGTGAAGGTCACTTAGTGCAGAGTCCTCTGCAATAATAGATGGAGCCAAAGATACAAATTTTGGTTTGGTCTTCCCATCAGCAATGATCTATACATTGAATTTGGTGCAGAGCTTAGCAAGAGAGTAGCGTACATGGGAAAAGGATAACACAGATACATAGAAGTATCAGGTTGTTCCTATATATACCTTTGGATTATAGCGCTGGACACCACTTTCAGAGAGAAACTTATCCAGAACATCAGTCTGGGAATTTATGTGGCCATAGTAGACTTGCTCCTGTATTCTGGGAAGTTCTTCATTCATGGCGTTCATCAGAGCCTCCTGGAAAATACGGCATGCAGATAAAATTGATTTTATGTCAGACTGCTAATATAGACTCTATTTTCTGATAACAAAACTTAGATCTTGTCGGAAAATATATAGAACTGTGAAAACTAAGGCTTTGCCTGAATTATGCTGGGAGTCAATTCTTCGACTGGTATCATAACTTGCACAAAATTTTGCAGAATGATGGCAATTATTCAAAGGGGTATCAAACAATTGACCTACACTTAAATATGACTTTCCGTCTCTAAGAATAAGCTTCATCGGAATTTGATCATAATGGGTGTCAAATGGATATGGTACTAATACTATAGGTCCTGCAGAGACTTAGGTCCAAGACACCTTTACACTAGAAATCCAAGTCTTTAGCTCCGGAAAAACTAAATGCTACATGCAGGGCATTTGAAAAATGTCGGATGAAAACACTCCCCCATAAGATAAAAGATTTCTATAGAGGTCTTTTTTACAGTAATTGCATGTCAACAATTGTAGTACAACCACAGCTCAATTTGTTCGATTGAAGTAATGCTGATAACTAAGATACAGGATTGAGTCACACAACATAGCAAATACAAAAGGCAGGATCAGCGAAGACGTACCTCATTAGATTGATGGACAAGTCCGTTAAATAAGAGAGAACACTCCAGATTTGTCAAACCCAGCTTAAAAGCAAACATGGAGGTCTCATGAGACAGATCTTTAAAAGTTTGCTCCTTCTGCAATCTTAATAGGGTATCTTGAGGTGGTGATTTTGCACTTGGCCTAATGAGGGAAAACCATGATGACCAGAAGTTCCGATCAGAATCAGATGCAAAAACATAAATAAATAAAACAGATAAAACTAACAATCAGAAACCAAAATAGTTTGTTGGTGCATGTATGTGACTTAACCCGACTTACAGTATTGTTTCCACAAAAGCTCCTTCGACATGATGCATTTCAGTAATCTCATCATCAGATGAGTCAATTCTTAATTTGTTCACCTTCAATGATGGGGAGGGGAAGAAGTTAATTCAGATGAAATGTAGAACTCTTTTTCATAGTTCCATTCTCCACCAAAGAGCATCTAAATCTTAATGAGGTGTTTACAACAAAGACTGGCCATTCCACTTGTTCAGACTTCAGAGAAAACCAAAGAATATGGAAATAATTAACTATAGTAAGGATCCTATCTGAAGTCTATGTTTACATGAATAGAAATTACTCTCCTGCATTGTATATAAAATACACATGGAAAATATATTTCTACCACGTTATGTACATAATATGATAACATCTCTAATGAAGGAAGTGTGAGAAGATTCTTTGAGTGTGTAAGTGCATGTTGTGTGTGTATTACTATGGAAAAATAAATACAGCTGCATATATTTAGATAGATATACATGAGAAAGTTTTTGTTTAACTCCTCCTGCCAGCTTGTATGAATACTTCTTTGTGCAGAGATAAATAAAATATATAGGACTAGAATAGTTAATATTTTCATATCATAATATGCTAGTCAGTGAAAACATATGACTGTCATCAGTGATTATAAGTAAACTCACTCTCTAGAACATTCCGGTAGTAGACTACTTGTAACTAACTATTCCTGTATGGCTTATTTCATGAGTATATTTATAATTAAATAAGAAACAATCTGTCAGTAGTTGCACAAAGAGGTATTAAGGTAAAGGGATATAACTCATACATTGCTCAAAAACTGGAAAGCAGTCAAAGTCCCATGGTTTTCTTTGATGTAAATGAAGAGGCGTATGATCTGCAAAACAAAAGCAAACAATACTGAGAGGTAGTAATAAACAGTGACAGTTGAAAGTAAGTCCGGATGCAATGGCCAATGAGTAGTTGTCATGATAGATATAAACTCTGCAAAGAAATTACCAAACTCGAGACGTCTTCCTCACTGCCATCCTTTAAGTATGTGGCTGGAAGTTCACCATCATTTTCTTCAATCTCCTCAACCAATTTTGCTGAGTACAATACCACACCAAACCTGATCGGAAGATTGTTCTCAACCAATGATATGATCATGTCTATTGTCTGCAACATTAAGAAGATTGCAGGGTGTTAGAGGTTAATGTGAAGCAGAAAACTCGGAACATTCATATTAAATGTAAAGAGGAAAGAGAATAACTTGCCTCAAGACCACAGAATGAAGCAGGATCTAGAACATGAACCGCATGGAATATATTCTTACGGATGTAACGTAATTGTCCAGGGAAGACTGGCATCAAAATCTATAACCAGGTACAGGAAAGAACATGTAAGCCATCTATGAACCCGGCCTACTATACTATCCACGTTGATTGAAGAAAAAGGTGGTTTACCTCATTTAAATTGCTTCTCCAACGTTTGTACATGGGATCCACTTCCAAGTTATTGATATAGTAAACATGGGGAGACCGAAAATCAACACGGAATGCAAACGACTCAGAAGGAGGCAAAACTGAAAGCAACTTCTTCACAGTGCTTGGAGGAATCTGTGATGTTAACAGCATTTTAAATTACATTAGTATCAGAAATGCTTGAACACGAACAGATCATACACACGACACGTTTAAAAGTTTCATACCTTCAGCTGTGTGTACTGATCAGCCGATGACAAATCCTGATGGACCATGTCAACAAGCCTGAATTTCAACATCATGGATAAAAAAGAGATCTGCTATGTTAAAACTTGCAAAATAGTATGGTTATTAATATATCAAGGGAGGTGATATGCAAATGTTACACAAGGGAATGATACCGGCCATAAACTGGATTTCTTATAGAGACAAATCTAGTTTTTCCTCTATCTATAAGACATTATACTATACAGTGGGTATATCAACTGAATGGAAGTTAAATTAGCATAGCAATGATTTAGATAGAGAAGAAAACAAATTCAAAGCACAAACCGATGTGATTTAGATGAGCTCATAATCGAGAAACCGGTTACCCATACAAAACAAACTCCGATGTTCAGGTTGAACACTAAAGCATAGCTAGGAAAATCATGCTTGTGAATGTCTCCAAATATAAGTAACAGATTTCCAATTGCAGATTTCTAATGAAAGACATGTAAAGCAGCTGGGAAGAAATCATTACAGATAAAGGTCAATATCTTCGATATTGATTAAGGCACCATTCAGAGCCATTAAGGACTTGCCGGGGGGAATCATTCGCTGGTTTGCAATAATTTCATCTTTTATGGAATCATTCAGCTGAAAAACATATCAATGTAAGATAAAAAGCAAAACACCATTCGATGCTATAAGACCTTGAACTAGTATCAAGTAGCATCAGAAGTAGAAGCACATACCTTCGTGCGAGATAATGAAGAAACAACGCTAGGGAAATTTTGATTGATTTCCAGCATAGCTTGCAAAGGATCCGATGCATGCACTATCCTCTGGGCAGTTTGGTGCCCTAGGTCTGCAAAGTGAAGCCACAAATGGAAGGAAATTGGTTACTCTCTAAACCATACAATAAAATGCTTCATAAAGTTTCACTGAGAGGTTTACCTTTTAATTCCCAAACATCAAGAGTATCAGAAACTGTAGAAGACAATAGATAATCCCTGAATGCCATTACCTCAGATGTTAGCTCTGGTTTGCGTTCCTGCATGCGTATGAACCTGATTAACTCGAGATTGACCATATTGGGGTTTGATTAACCGAGAATCATAGGCAATATATAAAAGTATGGAACGCAGAAATGTGCAATAAGCATTCCTTGAGAAATGTATCAGGCATGGGACTACAAATTAAGCTTCCACCTATTTGTCATTTGATACTTTATGGTTTGACTAATTAATTACTACTATGTAGGAAAAGAAACAAACCAGAATCCGGGAGAAAATGAACCCCCTGACTTCTTGGCTAAGATCCTCAGTGTGTGGATCTTCAAGAGTCATGCCTGCATTGAATATAATATTAAAAACTCCCACTGAAAGTTGTAGAAAATATGCTAAATTAGATGACAATGAAAAGTTGGTAGTGTTTCCTGAAAACAGTGGAAAGTAGGTGAAAGGTATGCTAGACAAATTTGTGAAAAATAAATACCGAACTTAAGTGTCCATTAGAGCTGTAATTACCAGAAAGGGAAAAAAGAATCATATGAACGATAGTAAGGGAAAATAACATTAAAAAAATGAAAGCAGTAACACTGAAAGTTGTAGAAATTATGCTAAATTAGATGACAATGAAAAGTTGGTAGTGTTTCCTGAAAACAGTTGAATGTAGGTCGAAGGTGTGCTTCACAAATTTGTGAAAAATAGATGCCGAACATTAAGTGTCCATTTTCAGTGAAGAACAAAAATTTTCAGATCCATTTTCAAACAATTCCAGCCAGCGCAAGATGCAATAAGCAGAAGGAGAAAAGCAGCTTGAGACTGCTGCAAACTGCATTTTGCTCATGCTGTTTCTATCATTAAATGTGAAAGAAAACTAACAATTAGAAGTGTAAAACATTGAATAAAGTTAACCCAGTTTCTATCATTTTCATCCAAAATTTTACGTGAGGAATATCCAGGCGTGGGTTGGATTTCCTGGGATAGCACAAAATTAGATAAACTAGAGCATAAATCTAACCCTTTTTCACTGTACTGTCATCCATAGCCTTGTATTCCATATTCTTCAGGGCAAGTTCCACGCCATAGCCACCGAGGGTCAAAGGGTCTCCAGTACCAATAGCCCCACAACCACTTTTTGGTTCACACCCAGATGGCAATATGGATCTCACAATATACTTGACTTTTCCCTGAAAGATGATGTTCATCCGCATATAATGGGCATTAATGGAAAGACAAAATGAAAAACTAAGATCAACTGACATTATATAAAAGAAAGAAAAAAAGGTGATAATCTTCACAAATTGGACAATCTATATATCTAAAACAGAAGCAAATCCACAGGGCAGACGAAATGTCCCCCTTTAGATTAATCCTGAATGGACCGCATTTGAATCAAAATGGGCACACATCAAGTTTTTCTAGTGAAGAAAACTAGAATCTAGCCAGCGCCAATATGGGGAGTCGGGGAGGGGGCTTCCATTCAGGATCACTATTATCAAGATCAATCACTGTTAAAGTATAGGTATCTTATGTCCTGTTACATCTTAGGGATTGTGCAGTCTTTCCTTGATAGCCCCTTTTTACTTAACACCTAACAGAATAAAGCACACAATGATGCTGATCCCCTAGTATTGCAAAATTACTAGGAGAATAATAATGATCCAGATTCACAGACTTGTCATAGCCCAGATAATTGCATTCCAAGCAAAAACTTTTTGTAGACAAATTTACAAGTTAAGAACCCAAAGAACCATGAAATGCTGATAAAGAGAAAAATCAATTCCAAGAAATCAAGAAAGTTTGCACCTTTTTAGCAGCTCCTGACAAGGTTAGATGAAAACTTTTGAAGCATTCAGTCCCAACAGCTCCATACAAGATGGCAGCTGGGCTACCACTAGCTGAATCCGGGTGTACATGATCAAATTCAAATATCTCAGGCTGCTGAAATGTATCATCCCTTCTGAAAATAACAGCAATACCATTGAAATGGGATAGAAAGTGAAAAAACAACAGATTATCCATGTATGGACTATGGAGCTCCATGGCTAAAAAAATATTTCAGAAAAATTCAATTAGAATGAGAGAGTCATCAGAACTTACGCATAATTAGGATTTTCCAGCCACTGCTGCAACTCTTTTACATCAAAAAATAACAATCCACCAGTATCAACCCAACAACACTTGTTTCCAGGTTTGGCAGTATTCGAGCCTGCGATGGAGGCATCAGACCCTTTAACCTTTGTACTTTCATTTGGATCTCCATTTATGATGTTTGAGCTGATATCATCTCCCAGAGGAAAAGAAGAGAGAGATTCCTCTGCTAACTGCCGGTACAGCACTAATCTAGGGGATGCTGACCTAAGAGTAAGAGAGAATTCAAAAATTGATGCTAAAGGTTTGCTTAATAAGGATTTCCCAAAATCAGCAATTTGCCTCAAGCAATCCTTTGCCGTATTTGAGTTAGTATCTTCACTCGAAGAGTGAATCCATAGTTCAACGAAGTCCCAGAATAAGTCTTTCCATTCCTTAGATAGCAACTCCCTGTCAGATATACAAATGGAGGATGTTATCATGATTTAAGAGAAGGCACTGCTTAAGGAATTGGTAGGAATCCAATGTAATGTGAATGTTCATCAAGAACACTTTACGAGTAATACAATGAGACAGTACAAAAAACTAAAAAAGGTAAGTCTAACACAAGTTAGTATAACTTTAAATTCTGAATTTGTATCTGCATGACCTATATTATTGATGCGGTTCGACATATTCCATGAACTTCCTATAATCCCATATGGCCATCAGATAAGCTACTAGGAACATGCCTTTCTGACATGCCAGAACACCTTTGCAGCAGACTGAAATGGTACTGCCATTTCACTAGATTAACAACTTATATTTGTAAGTAGGAAAACATTATATGCAATGATGGAAGCAGAATTTCGGGGAAAAGTTTGCATTTGATACACATAAGAGCTTTTTGTATGTATATGGCGAAAAGTTCCCATTGACATGGCTGTTTAAGACAGTGCAGCTGCATTTCCTAAACCGAGTCGCATGGTAGGTCATAAGTCATACACTATAGATGGCCTCAAAGAGATGAAAGTATTACTATATAACAGATGTATCAGAGATCAGCTGGAATAGTTCGCCAATTGTCACAAAACATTAACGAATATAACAGAAATCGACAAAATCTATACTTGATGCTCATCCCAAAAGGAATATGAAGGTCATAAGACCATATATAGACCTCATGGCATAATAAAAATTGAACAAAATTGATACTAGCTGATTAAAATCCACAGCACACCTCTACTATAACACGAAACACGACACTAAGACCTCCAAACATCTAGTACTAATCTTACAACCTCTTATACAAATGCAGCTCAATACAACCTAGGCTGGTATATTGGTATAGCATTCCCAGTTATAGGTTCCCAAAATCACAATGATGACAATCTAACAATACATCATACTACCACAGCAAAACCATTCAAACACAAGAATTCCACACTCCATCAATCTCACAATAACTAAAAACAAACTCCTTGCAAAACCAATAACACAACTAGATAAAGAAACATCATTGCTCACCCGGCTTCTAGAAGAATTGGAGTGCCAGACCACTTGGCCCTAAGCGCCACCTGCACATTCTTGGGCCTCTGATTCTGGGCAGAAACTGTGAGCCCAGAATGACAAACACAGACAAGTACAAGGACCAAAATGCAAATCCCAGATCCCAACCTGCTCATTCTTGAACCCTGATCGAGTTTTTCCCCAATCTTGATATGAATGGCGATCAGAAACTCTCCATCAAGACAATCCCACGAGTAAAGATTGAAACTTTATGCTCTTCTCGGTTTTGTTTTCGAGTGGGTGGGTGATTTGAGTGATCTGTGCAAGACTTTGGTTGGGTTTTAAGTCAAAAGGAGTGAGGAGGAGCAGTGAGCGGACCGAAAAAGTTAGTAACTTTGGTAAAAATTGTTGGAGAAGAAGGAATAATTACAACATTGTTGTGGTAAATTTGGTCTGCAGAAACAGGGTAATTGCTGTTTCTTCGTGTCACAAGTCTATCGTGGCAGTTTTTTATTGGTGGTTTCTTGTTGACTCGCCAAAACTCCTACTGTATTGGCTTTGGTCAACGAAGTTATATTGAGGATTTTTCACTTTATTTAAATAATTTATTATTTTGTGAATGCATATTTTGTTAGACCGGATTGAACACGAAACTAGGAGTTGAAGTTCGAATTGAGCAATTGCTAACATATCTAGATTTGTGAAACCGAGATTGATGATTTTGTTTCATTCCAATGATTTGGGACCATGGTTCTGGTTTCACTTCTGCTAGTTTCAAATGAAAATAGAAATAAATTCTAAATTAATAATGGAACGAGAATCTCATTTTCAATGTTCGGTCAGCAAAGTTAGAATCAACATGTTTGAAGCAATATGACACTGTTGTTCATATATAAAATAGGTGATTCGAGTACCATATGGAACTCGATTGCGAGAAATAAACATTTAATATTTGATCTAAGTTGGAAAAGTGTTGTATTTGCTCATGTTGTTTTTTTCAATTTCAGTGTATGATTAATAAGATTTAGCAAATTAAGATGGATGGGGCGATGGGACATAAATTATAAAGGATTTACACAATATATACATATCATATTTTACAATACATGTACACGTCTAGTAGAAACCATGCATGATCAAAAGTTAAAACTCATCAAGCATCGGACCATGTAATATCCAAATCACCCCAGTTATCTTCAGGTACTCCAAGTGCCTTCCAGACGGCTTTCGATGCATCAACGATGTTATTGGGGCATGGAGGCTGATAATCATGATCACTGTCACATCCCATGGTTGAGTCGCACTCATCTACCACCATAGCATTCACACTGCGACCATTTGCACTTATTGTAACATTCTGAAGGCACCTTGACCCTCCACTGTACCACCCAGTTGACAGAGCCACCACTGGTGTGTTATCATTATGGTATTTATTGTCGCATTCTGATGGTGCGCCACCATCTCCACCTTCCTCAAAGCTGTTTAGAGTCAGAACGGCCTTCGTGCTTCCAGAAACTGATGGTGAGCATTTATAAGTAGTGTAATACTTTCCTGCCTTACAACAGTCGGAATCATTTTCTTGGTTGCATTGCCCTGGTGGAGGCTTTTCGCCCTTGATATGACCGCTTGGGCTGCATCCTCGAAGCCTAGCATCTGCAGAACAGGCAGCAAAGAGTAGCACTAGAAGAAGAATTGCCTCAGTTGTAAAGCTATTCATGTTTGATTAATTTGGTGTATTTACTAATGGAGATTTGAGTAATTTGATGATGATGAATTCAACTTTATACCCTGATTATATATAGGACTAGTTCTGGAAAGTGTCTAAAGAGTGGCGCAATGTAGTACTGAACTTAATCTTAACCTTTTGTTGGGAGATCTAATGTGTCTTTATCAATAAATCCACAGAAATGTTCAATAAGATCACATCTTAGATTGAAGAATGGGATGCCATACCGTATTGGGTAAAACTTGTTAACATCACTCTCACTTAATAATTACTCTATTCTCCCTGTTATTGCGTCGTCAAGCACAAAGCTCGATTAGAAATCTTAGTTTTATGTCCAATCGAATATGACTAAACTCAGCTTAATATTCAATAGGCTCGTAAGACTTGATTATAAGTCCGTTAAGACTTTATATGACTTGTCCACATAGTTTCCTTCTCCTTCCTATCTTGAGTTTGTGTGAGTTTATCTATAGTTGCTGGAGCTCGAATTTGAAATGGCACATAGGCTCATTTTGTTAATAAAGTCGAGTACTGGGTTCGGTTCAACCGCTCGAATTAAACTCCAAGTGAGGAAAACTTTGTCACTGCTTGAATAGTTTCAGTCTTCAGTTAAATCTATCTGCAATTGCTCTGTTAACACCGTTTCTGTCCATTGTTAAGCTAAAAAATGCAACAAGTTATCACGCCATCAATTGAAGATTTGAAGTAATACTCCCTCTCATCCATTAAAAACTTACATTTTCATCCCATTTACAATTTTGTGATTATTCATGTTTTCTAACAAGCAGACAATTTTTAATCACTATTTCCAAATTCTATACTAAAGTAGTTACTTAGGAATCTTCAATGGAGCATCATAGTATGTGTATATTACTTATTCATAGGAATTTTAATTAAATTAGGGAAATTGTTAGACTATGTAATTGTATAGACTTAGTTTTCTGATTAGATTAGTCTTTTATATTATATAACTCTAGCTAGATTAATTTCCTGATTACATTAGTCTTCAGATTATAGCTTATTGTACTTGTATATATACCCCTTCTAATTCTAGCTTATTGTACTTGTATATATACCCCTTCTAATTCTATGAATAGACAGGGAAAATAGTTCTTTCATGGTATCAGAGTCATGTAA